>CAKAOH010038918.1:614-18473 GCA_916701665.1 Sebastiscus tertius
GGGGGGGGTTACCTCTTCAGACGGCTGCAACGCAGAATTTATCTACGAACTGCGCTGATAAATATTGCATCGACAGAATTGAACACTTCCACTGTGTGTCGGCAGCTTCTGCACGTGTGTGTGTGTGTGTGTGTGTGTGAGAGCATGTGCGTGCGTGTGTGTTTGTGTGGCTGCCAGCATGAACTTGGTTTTTATCTCCATAACGGAGCACTAACGGGGGTCGATACCCCTCAAGATGCAATAAATAATAACTGGACAAAAACACACACACACAAATTAGACCTCCACTTCCCCCCCCCGTCAACCCACGACACACACACATCTACTTTTCTTAATCCCCAACACACACACACACACACACACGCACACACCACACCCTCCCCTCAGTCTGGTCCCGTTCCAGCCGCGCTGTCAATACGCAGCCGGCCGCCCCATGCACCCCTGCAACAGAGCTGTGAGTGAGTGTGTGTGTGTGTGTGTGGTGGTGAGGGGGGCTATGTTTGCATTAGTGTGTGTGTGTGTGTGTGGTGGGGGTTATGTTTGCATTAGTGTGTGTGTGTGTGTGTGTGAGAGAGAGAGAGAGAAAGCCATAGTAATGTAACAGAGGGCTGATTCTCCAAGGCCCCGGCGCTGCACTCAAGACTTGGAGCTTCATTAAAATTTCATTGCCGCAGCGCTCGGCCAAGGTCTATTTATGAAAATGCGCTTCCTCGCTTCATGGAAAACACAAGCCGGAGAGCAGTGGATGGAGTAATCTGAAAGAGAGTGGAATTAACAGCATCTACCGCTTATTCCTATAGATTCTGGTCCCTTCTGGGGCGGCTCGTGTGCGCTATCACAAAGCAGTGCTGGTAGGCGAACCGTGGTGCTGGTGAGGGACCAAAAACTGCACTTTCCAGTTGACTTGATGTTTCTATCTTCCCCAACTGAATGAGACTGAATTGTATGTTTTCAAACCAGAATGGTTTGTGCACAAGGGATGGCAAACGGGTCTGGAGTGTTGCATTGAGGCCCATTTTTATTTCTGTATCCGTACCTTGTAAGGTTTCTTTTTGTACAAATGCAGCCTGTGAGCATGCACCACAGAAGAGAGGAAGAAGATATTCAATCTATTTGTCCGAGTACAGACACCACTATGTCTTTGCTTCATGCAGAGAAAACAGGAATTACCAGTGACGACTGAACCTCTTCACCCATCTCTGTTTCCTACGAAAAATGTGTATCATAAGTGCTTCCTGGATTCTGTCCACAATTCACTTTTTTTCCAATCCAGGAAGTGACATCCTTATCCTGCATCTAAATCATGTGGAGGAGGTCATGATGGTGTTTTTTTACACTGGTGTAAATGTAGAGGAACAGCCTCCCGCTACACATCAAGTCTTCAAATGTGAGAGAAGCTTATAGAAGTCAGGTTAGGGCTTTTATTAGGCTTGATATTGTTATTTTACTTTTTCTAGTTTATTGTTGTGGGAGTTATTTTGTGTTTTTCTTGAACTGTGGGGACGAGTTTTGGGATTTCAGGATTGTTTTGTATGCTTCATTGTGTTTTCTTTGTCTTATAACATCTTTGGACCATGTTGGAAATAAGTGATTTCACTTTAACGTGTTATCGTATGGATATTTTTGTTTTTTCTGATAATCTATAAATAAAATCAATCAATCAATGGCTGGGCATGCGTACAATGCACATGACAAACAAGACTCATTGATATTTACTTTTTTTTAACCTAGATGATCTCTAACTAAGTGCTTTGAGTTGCGTAAACCATAAAACACGCTTTAGCTTCCAGATACAGGAACGTTCGTAACTAACTTCACATTTAATGTTTTTTTTTTTAGGAAGTTTCTCTGTTGGATGGATGAAACTTTCACCAGCACTGAAATTCAAAAATATTTTTAAATACTGGAGCAAGAGCAAGACTAGACTAGACATATAAAGAGCATTCAGATACTTGTTACGCCCCCCCTTTCCTCTCTGCACTAAGGTGTTCCTGATCTGATGATTAGTAGGTGGCCCTGCCCCTGTATTTAAGGGAGGCTGGAGGAGAAGGAGCTTAGTGTTGTTTCTTTTGCTCCCTGTTTTGTGGGTATTTCTTTTGAGGATGGAGGTCTGGTTGTTCAGTTTCCGTGTAGTTTAGTCTATACTTTGTTCTGATAGTTTGGGGTCCCTGGTGTGGCTGGCCCAGACTTCCTCCATGCTTTTGTTCTTGTTGTCCATAATTTGGTGAAGTCTTCGTTTCTAAATAAAATGGTGCAGCTTTGGTAGACCAACTCTTGGGTATGGCGTCCTCTGTGCTGCTGGTCACACGTTTGAGCCTTCCTCTGTGATGGCTGTAACAACGCTGAATAGATACGCTGCCCTCGCACACTTCTGTGGAGGAGCTGTTAATCGATAGTTGAGGTTGGTTCCCATAATTAAGCCCAAGTGAACCCCAACTTCGGTTTTATAGTTTTATCAGCCACACATTGGTTAAGGTCACTTTCCATTTAGTTTCAGCGTTGTAGCAAATTCTCTCTTCTTCTTTTGAAATTGTCCGCAAGTCGTCTACTTCATCAGCCTGTATAACTGTGAGCATGTTGCATTGAGCTGCAACTACAGACCTCTCTTAACTGTTTCAGACACACAAGTGTCTGGAGTTGCTCTTGTGTTTCTCCAATTGGAGCTTTTACAGAAGGGACTGATGCTGGGAAGGTCAGAGTCCAACCTAATACGGCTACATGGAGTTAATTAACTCTATCAAGGTCATGGTAAAGTGCCTGAGTTTGGAAAATCTCATGTTCTCTATACTTCAGGAATGAATGAGTCAAGACTTGTTATTGTCAAGTTTGCCTTGACTTGAGAGCAGTGGGCTGCCTCCGGTTCTGGAAAGTGAAGCCAATGCTGAAGTGCTTTAAACTTGCATTCTTTCTAACAGCCAGCAGGGGGCGACTCCTCTGGTTGCTAAAAGAAGTCTATGAGAAAATGAGCCTACTTCTAACTTGATTTATTACCTCAGTAAACATCGTAAACATCAGTTTATGGTCTCAATCGCTAGTTTCAAGTGTTCTTCAATACAGCATGATGTTCATTTAGTAAATTATGGTCCCATTTAGAGTCACATAGACCATAAAGCAGGGGATGCTTTAGGGCGTGGCTACCTTGTGATTGACAGGTCGCTAACACGGTGTTGTCCGGTCTGGGAGTTGTCCGTGTTTTCGTCTTACAGCTTTAACCCTTTCACAGTGTGTTTTCAGTTCATCAAAGATAATTAAAACCTTTTTGGTCGCCTCAGATTTCAGTTGTACTTAGCTCCACCCTCTCGTGTCACTCCTGGTTGCAAAAAAAACAACAAATGTTGAATTTGAGGCTTCAAAACGGTGGTCCACAAACCAATGGGTGACACAGTGACTACGTGTAATTCTTACATACAGTCTATGGCTAAAAGAAGCCAATGCCCGACTGGATAACACCTATCAGCCTACTAATTATTGGACACACTTCACTGAGACACTTGTCTTTGTTTTCTCGTAATAACCAACCTATAGATACATATTCCCCGATGACTTTGGCGTTTTCATTCAAGTTGGACATTCATTTTGGGGATTGTGAGCTCATGAATGAAACTTGTGATTGGGTCCTTTGCTGAGTGTCGACCTACACTAGAGAGGCTGTAAGTCCTGGCATTTCCCATTGGTGACCATCAGGATGTAAGCACACTGGCTGGCTGAAGTTTGAGAGAGAGAGAACAAGAGAGTGTGTGTGTGTGTGTAGAGCTGAAGGAAAGCTGCAGTCTGATTTTCTCTTGTTTGGATCTGACAGGAAAACACAGCGGAGGAAAATGAGGCCTCCCGTTTCTTAATTATTTAAATCAAACAATTAACTACGGCTGTCCTGGGAACAGCTCTTTTATCCGCTCATCCACAACAACAACAACAGCAGCAGCAGCAGCAGCCACTATGCAGGATGGAGTCTGGAGGAGGACAGATCACATGGAAAACACCAACCAATAGAGGATAACACAGCCATTTTTTTGTAGTTTTTAATTATTAAACCAACTATTTTTGACTGTACAGGTGCTGTGCAGCGTGCAAGCTGAGACCAGCCTCCTAAAACAGAACACACGTTTCATCTAAACTACAGCATCCCACTGTTTCAGTGCATTTTCTGTTGGAGGTTTGAACTTCCAGCAATATCACAGATACGTTAAATAAACTTTAATGCACTCGGGTCATGAATATTTAGGCTATTATTTAACTTTCTCTCACAGGAAATTGAACTTTTCCCTCTTGAAAATAGAACCACATCACTTGATAATGAACAGCTTCATCCCTCAGTGAGTTAGTGAGTGGTGATGTGGTGACCGACCAAAAGGAAACTCTACAAAAGCTGTTATAGAAGAATATTTTGGTGTTACCGTGGATGTTAGACAATAACTATTCTCCCTCCTTATTGATGAATATTATAGCTTATTTTTAGTTCTGTATAATTTGCATCCCATCACTTTGTCTCAGGGAAGCTTGATACACTGTTCACATTGATTACACAGTCAATTATATATAATTTATAGGCTTCAACTGGAGAGCCGCTCCACAATTAAACTTTGATGAAGCCATGTACTACATTCTTTGTTATAGACCAACATGCCAGCCACTGTCTGCTGGGCAAAACACGGCTGTAAATATTGACAAATGTACAATGCAGAAGTGGATTTTTTTATTCCTCCTCTGAACTGAAAATATGAGAATGATGCATCAATATAATTTTTGTCAAACACTATGACAAAACATATCAAAATTTGTATTTGGTATGTTGCAGAGCGTAATTTATTTACAAGAGACTATTATTATTATTATAATTATTATTTTATAATTTGGAAAAATGTCATGTTAGTTTATTATTTTATTTTATTTATTTATTTTTTGCTGTTATATTAAGTCATCTCTATTTCCGTTTGATGGCCTGTGACAGACTCCTGGTCCTTTTCAGAGTACAATTTTATTTTATTTTTCTTTATAGAAAGATGATGTGGAAGTGTCCCAAGTCACATCAAGTCAAGGCAAAATTTTTTTGTAGAGCCCAATATCACAAATTACCAATTTGCTACAGTCTGTACCGGATACGACACGCTCTGTCTGTTACAGTACGAACCTCTCATCGGATGAGGAAAAACTGAACCAAAAAAAAAACTTTTAATAGGGAAAAAATGTTAGAAAATCCTAGGAAGAGCAACAGAGGAGGGATCCCTCTTCCAGAACGAACAGATGTGCAGAATAACAACATAATGAAAATACAACAAAGACAATCCATATGACAAAAAAATGATTGAATGAAGGGATAGATCCAGGAGGATGTTAAGCAGCTTCCAGTTGTCCCATCTGCAAAGCTTTACCCTGTCAAAGTATATATTACCTATAAGTAAGCCTATACTGTCTAATGCATGTGTAGATTTGGGTTCTGAATGTGCTAATCTTCTGTATAATAAATGTTTTAATATCTTCATGGAGTCAGTGTTTCTTTGCAGAAATATTATCCAAACCACCGGAGCAGTCCTAAATCTCTTCAGTTCACCCTGAATTGAAAGGTCACTCTTTATCATCCAACTGTCAAAAACCAGCAAACAAAACTTGTGCAGCCTCTGACAAAAGATCAAGTTAAGACCCACTTTTATTTTCTGGCTTTTAATTGTGTTTAACCTGTTTTTCTGTCTTTATCTGTTCCCCTATAGCTTTTAATTGTGTTTAAACTTCTATTCTAATCTTCCTCCATTTCCACATCTATGCATATCTGTGTCTCTATGTTTGTCTGTCTCTGTGAAGCACTTTGGTGCAAAAGCCTAAGTGCTATATAAACGAAATAAACTTGATAAAGTGTGATATTTAGCTGCTGCTCATTGTGCTCGGGGCCCACTGGCCCCTCCATCGGCTCCACGCTGGGACCAGTTAAAGGCCTGTATTGGGTTGCTCCGAGGGGATCGGGGCCCGAGCTGCTGTTGTACGACAGAGAAAAGCAGCTTCTTAACAAACACACGCAAAAATCAATAGTATCATAACAGCCGATATTTATTATTCATTAATAACGAGTTTATGGGCCGAAACCACCTGCTGAGGCGAGGAGAGAGGAAAAGAAAAATACTGACAGAAATAAAATTAACTCAAAATAAATATATATCTCTTGACCTCAAGACTAAACTTGGTATTTTAATTCAAGCCTTCATGTTTACAGTCAGCTCATGACTTTAATTTCTATCTATTTGCCATGTTGTGATTGCATGAAGCATTTAGTGTTTTCATAATAATAAGTGTCCTTGTAGGTTGGGCATCTCTGCCAGAACACTGTAAAAAGTGAGGCTGATTGAGATTCATGCACACATACATGCTTTTATTTTGCAATTTAATTTCATTTTGTGAATTGTGTATGTTTAAGGGTCCCACTGTATGCAACATGCACAATTCATTCCCACTATTTCTGCTCTGGTATGATGTTTTATATATATCTTTTTTAAATTAATTAATTTGTCATTTGTCAACATTTTGAGTATCTTGAAAATCACTCTATAATAAATGAGTTAAAATCTGTTGGAGTCTTTGTGTGTCATGGTCAGAGGAATAAACATTTTGGGGTTTCATGCACACAAGAGGAGTGCACATGATATCCCCCACAATGCACTGCTTTGCAATGTAAAATGAGGTTATTAGTTGTTGTTCTCTGACCTCCGAGAGCTGAGCTTTGGATTTGTAGTAGACAGAATTGTCACCATTAGGCTGATAGTTAATTAATTAATTAATAGACAGATACATCTAAATATCCAACATATGTATCTGTTAGCATGCATTAGCTGGTAGAGTTCAAAAAGGTTCATTCCATGTATAAGAATTTCTGAATTTAATTGCATGTGTAGAAGAAATCTTATTAATAATGTTCGGAGTCTTATAGGCTCAGGAGGATGTGATGTCTAATGCATTATTATTATTTTTAATGAATGTGCATTCTCAAATGTACACATGCTGGTGTTTTATAATCAGATTGCAGTTTAGTTTTAGACTCTATGTTTAACAAAATAATAAAAAAGATAAATATGTGAAGATTTCCCTTTCCTTAATTTGATTCCCAAAGTGTCGAGAAGGCTTTGAATTAAATAAAATTTAGACCTTTGTGTTGAGAAATTGAATTTAAAGAACACTTAATTGCATTATCATGTTTAAATGTTGGGGTGCATAAAGGGGGTCAATGAACTTAGTATTTCTAAAATCTTGGTTAAGGCCCTGCTGGTGCTTCTGTGCTCTTTTTATGGTTGGTGAAATGAGGATAATATTTTTCTTTTTGTTTAACATGTTTCCTAAACTAGCCTATTAGAAGAACTGCTGCTGGTGTAACACATATCTCGGTTCGCTCAAGTAAAAAAAAAAAACGTTTTATTTATTTTTGTTTCAGTTTATTTTTTGCTGAACACATTTTCTCACTAGTGATTTCCCTTTCCTTAATTTGATTCCCAAAGTGTCAAAAAGGCTTTGAATGCAACACAATTTAGACCTTTGTGTTGAGGAATTGAATTTAAAGAAACACTTATTTTCATTATCATTTTTAAATGCTGGGGTGCGTAAAGGGGCCCCATGACCTCAGTGTTTCTAAAATCTTGGTTAAGGCCCTGCAGGTGCTTCTGTGCTCTTTTTTATAATATCTTTCTTTTTGTTAGACATGTTTCAGCAGCCTAAACTAGCCCATTAGAAGAGCTGCTGCTGGTGTAACACATATCTTGGTTCGCTCAAGTAGAAAAAGCTTTTTATTTATTTTTGTTTCAGTTCATTTTTTGCTGAACACAATTTCTCACTAGTGGAAAAAAAACAGAGGCTTTTTATGGGTGTTTTCTACCTTCTGTTACAGAAGTCAGAGCATCAGATTGGAGGCCTGCCTGCCTGCCTGTGTATATTCCTTGATGTGATAGAGCCGTGTAGACTTCATACCCTGCAAAGTTGATCAATATTAGAGTCACTCAAGTATCAGATCCTATTCATCACCGCTGGGAAGCAGCTTTCAGACGGACCTCCTTCACCTCCAGGCTTCTCCTGTTTCACAGCAGCAGCTGCTCTCTGCTCTGTGCACAAACACACTGGATCCAACAGACACACAGAGAAGCTGCTGCACCAAGCTCATGTTGCAGAGTCCATTAAATCTATCTCTAAAAAAAAAGACTATTATTAACACCTCTATCAGCAAACATGATAAAAAGCTGATCAGATGTATCGATTTATATGCACATAATTTTTTAAAAATGTTTGATTCAAATTCAAAATTATGGTTTTTCCACATTTCTAAAAACCTTTTTGTTTATTTCGATTTTTTTTTCTTCAAAAATTAAAAATTATGATTTTTCCACATTTCTAAAAACCTTTTGGTTTATTTCGATTTTTTTTTTTTTTTCAAAGAAAGGCTGTCAGAGGATGAAGTAAAACGTGCACGGTTTATTTCAGCTTCTGTCGCTTACACAGACACATTTAAAGCACACTTTCACAAATGAAATATGTTTTTTTTTCTTCCAAATAAATTAAGTTCAAATAAATAAATAAATCAGGGCAATATAAAGAAAATAAAAACAAAACGTAACGTTTTCTCAGAAGTGTTGAAGAAAAAAAAATATGTATAAATAAGGCCGACTATTTCCCTTCATCGGAATATCTACAAAGTGCGCTCCACAAAGGTGTCAGTGATAATAACAACAATAATAATAATAAAAATAATAATATGCAAAAGTATTCCTTTTCATGAGGACACAACGGGGCATTAACAACCTATAAATATTAATATTATTATTATTATTAATAACATTAATAATAATAATAATAATAATAATAATAATAATATGATAATAATTAAATAATAAATAATAATAATTTGATTGTCAAAGCATCCTTGCAGTGAACATACAACAGGTTTACACATCAGTGAGTCTTCTAGGCCTAATTCACCATTAAACCGGTGGAAGAGCAAACAAAAAGAAAAAAAAAACAAAAAACACATTAAAAACAAATAAAAAAAATATCCTACTCGTCTTTTTTTATTTTATAGCGTGTGTGTGTGTGTGTTTTTAAATCACCATGAACGTGCCAACACTTGCATAATGAGGTAGCCACACAGCTATACCGTGTGAATGTGTGTATTCGTGCTTGTGTTTGTGTGTGTGTGTCTCTTCTTATTGCAATGCATTCACTTGGGGTGGGGGGTTATTTTCATATTTTTGGAGCCAGAAAACACCCCTCTTTCCTCACGAGTAAACCATGCAACGGGTTACAGTAGTTATTGTGCCTCATAATTAAGCCACAGACTGACACTGTTAATCATTTTGTCTGCAGGAGAAAAGACAATACGTTTCAATGAGCGTTTCCACACACAGAGGTGCAACATATTCACAAATATGTACAATGATAAATATAAAAAAGCTATTCAGACTAAAGGAGGATCATTATTCCTCCGTTCCCGTCATTATTATGCTTATTTTTTTGTACAATAATTGTCATATGAATGAATGGGACGGTGGTGTTCATCACTTCCTCCAGTGTGTCTCAGAGAGCATCGAGCTCTTCTGTGGAGACGCGTAAAGATTTGAGAGTCTCAAGTTTTTGGACATGGTCTCAGTGTCTCATGGTCCTGGTGCTCCATCTCCACTGTCAGAATAACAAAAAAGGTACACCGTTGAATCCAGTTTGTTTGTGAAGCTGCTGAACCTTCCAGAAACAATAAAATTCCTGGTTTCATAATGAGTCAAGACTATAGTCGTCCCACGTCCAACCCAGCAGACAGCAGCTCCAGAGACGCGCAGGTGTTTCTGCATCAAAAGCAAAAACGTTGCTGCTTCTTGTGTTGAAGACTTTCTGTGAACTCGTTTCCACGATGCTGCTCCTCTGCAAGGTGGAGCAACAACTGTAATGAATCTTAACAAAACATTTAGTCCATTATTTAGTCAGAAAATTTAGATTTTTCTCTTCAATTAATTGCAACCAATGGAGTGAAACAGCATCTTTTTCAATGCTGATTCATTTCTTGAATTACAAGACTCGATAAGAGATTTAATGACTTGGTAAAACGGATATAATTGTGTTAGCTGTGTGTCAAACAGGTCCAGCACCAACAGGCACAACAAAAAAAAAAGGTACACCGTTGAATCCAGTTTGTTTGTGAAGCTGCTGAACCTTCCAGAAACAATACAATTCCTGGTTTCATACTGAGTCGAGACTAGTCGTCCCACGTCCAACCCAGCAGACAGCAGCTTAAACACTCCAGAGACGCGCAGGTGTTTCTTCGCAAGACATTTAGTAATGTGATTATATTTTGTATTAATAATCTGAATCTGTAAAGTAACTAAAGTTGTCAGGTAAATGTAGTGGAGTAAAAAGTCTAATATTTCCTTCTGAGATGTAGTTGAGTAGAAGTAGAAAGTAGCAGAACATGGAAATACTCAATTAAAGTAGAAGTACCTGAAATTGTATTTAAGTACCACTGAGTACATTTTATACTGTTGTGTTTTTAAAAGCATTATTTACACTTCCTGTTAGAATAAAATAATTGTTAATTATTTAACTGAAAAGTTGTAATGTGTTTTTGATACCTTCACTTTTTTTGCATTAAATCATACCGGGATATTTGCTGAAATTGATTAGATGTGGCACCACAGCCCTACCTAGAAACATTTCCACCAGTGTGTCAAACAGGTCCAGCACCAACAGGCACAACGGTGTACCTCGTTTTTCTGACAGTGTGCAGCAGCAGCAGCTAAAACACTCCAGAGACGTGCAGGTGTTTCTTTGCATTACGCATCAAAAGCAAAAACGTTGCTGCTCCTCTGCAAGGTGGAACAAGAACTGTAATGAATGTTAACAAGACATTTAGTCAGATTTTCTCTTCAATTAATTGCAGCCAATGGAGTGAAACAGCAGCTTTTTCAATGCTGATTCATTTCTTGAATCACAAGACTCAGTAAGAGATTTAATGACTTGGTAAAACGGATATAATTTTGTCAGCTGTGTGTCAAACAGGTCCAGCACCAACAGGCACAACGGTGTACCTTGTTTTTCTGACAGTGTGCAGCAGCAGCAGCAGCTTTGTCTCTGATTTGTCTTTTTTAGTCCTGCAGGTTCTGCAGCTCTTCTCTTCTAGTGCGTCGCAGAAAACTTCATTCGTTTCTGCTTTTGCCTCTGATTGCAAAACCAAACGCGCACCACGTTCTTCTTCAGGTCCAGCTTCTCTGCAATGGCAGCAATCTTCTCCGACGATGGCCTCGGCTGCACGGCGAAATAAGCCTCCAAGGATCGCTTCTCCGGAGCAGCGATGGACGTGCGTTTCCTCTTCTTGTCTCCACCGCTGAAGATCTCCGGCTTGGACATCTTCTCCCTCTGTGCACGCTCGGCCTCCTCCAGCCAGGCCTCCAGGATGGGCTTCAGGGCCACCATGTTGTTGTGCGACAAGGTGAGGGACTCGAACCTGCAGATGGTACTCTGGCTCAGACACCCAACACCTGGGATCTTCAGGTTTGCAAGAGCAGAACCCACATCTGCTTGGGTCACCCCGAGTTTGATGCGCCTTTGTTTGAACCTCTCTGCAAACGACTCCAGCTCCCTTGGATCCGGCTCCGAGTCCAAACCTGCAGCCTGCAAGGAGCTGTGAGACAATGCATGCTGGTGCATGTTCATGGACTGCTGGTGGTGGTGGTGGTGCTGCTGCATGTGGTTGATTGCAGACATGTGTGCAGCGTGCGCGGTGTGAGAGGCCGAGGAGCAGACGTCCGAGCCGGGCATGCCTCCCAGAGAGATGCCCGGTGTGAGGTGGTCCAGCAGGTCTCCATCCAGGACTTGTGCAGACTGGTGGTGCGCAGGGTGGTGGTGGGATGTGAGGACGGATGGGTGGTGCAGGTGAGCGCTGGAGGAGGTCGGAGTGCACGCCATGCTGGTCATGGTGGTCATGGTGTGGTAGGTGGCATCTGGTTTGAACGGGTGGCTCTTCTGGGCCACGATGTCCACCGCGGCCAGAGCCTCGGCTCTCTGCAGCAGAGTCTCATCAAAACCTGCGAAGATGTTGCCCTGAAGCTGCAGAGAAGAGGAGAGAAGAGAAGAGGCAGGTTGGTTAGAGAAATGCATGAGACACAAATCAATATATTGATTTGAATCATGACCAATTTAAACATTTTCCACAACCTTTCATCATGCACAACCTTTCTGTTGCATGGATTATTTGAATTTATTTGTAAAGACATTTAAATCTGTGGAAAACAATAAACAATCCGCATATTTTAATTTACTTTTTGAGTCAAATTGCATCTGAGTAAAGAGCAAGTTAAAAAGAAAAGAAAAAAATATTAATGAGGTGAAGTTTATTCTTATTTTTGAAACGTTGAACATCATAAAACTTAGTTTTATTTTATACAAATCAACATTTTGACTTCATGGAATCATGACCAACTTAAACAAAACATTTTTTCTACTGAGCCTTCATCATGCACAACCTTTCTGTTACATGTATTATTTGAAATTATTTGTAAAGAAAGTCACGTTCAAATCTGTGGAAAACAATAAACATATTTTATTTTATTTTTATACTTTATTTTTTCTTTTTTTCAAGGTTGTTTTCATATATGCAATCCACTGTTTGTAATTACAACAGTCTATAAACCAACTTTTAAGTAGATGAGCTTACAGACAAACCCATCAAGTATAACTTCAACATTCAAAACCAAAACCAAACCAAAAAAAGAACAATCCGCATATTTTAATTTATTTTTTTAGTCAAATTGCATCTGCGTAAAGAGCCAGTTAAAAAGAAAAGAAAAAAAATATTAATGAGGTGAAATTTATTCTTATTTTTTTTAAAAAAAACGTTGAACATCATAAAACGTTCTATTATTTTATACAATTTTCACACGTGAAAGTCACGTTTTCAAACGAAAATGCCAAAATGTGTTTAGGGTACATCTCAATTACGCACAAGGGATTTACAGATCCAACCATTAAAATTAATTTGCATGCAACTTTCACTGAACTTTATTTCTTTCTTCTCAGAAAAATGTAATATCAAATGCAACTCCATCACTGATCTGCCCAGAAAGTGTGTCAGACAGGATATTCATTTAAAATTAATATTTACGATCTCCTGAATAATTTCTGCGGACAATGAAATGAGACGAGTTTGAATATGAATGTGGACAATATGAGATAACACGCGTCTCCTCCTCCTCTTCCTCTTCCTCCTTCATCTTTTATCTTCTCTCTCTTTCAGCAGGATTTGGCTTCTCAGAGAAGCGTTTTGAGCGTCTTTTACGCACCTTTACGACTTCCTGCACTACACTGTAAACAATTGCTGTTAATTTACAGCAGGATTTCAACAGTATTAACCTGTTATTGCTAAAAAAAAACAGTGCTTTACTGTTAATGCAAAAGAAAACCTGTTAAATTACGCTCATAGGCCGTTTATTAACTGAACTATAATGCATTCTTAAAAACAGCACTTTACTGCTGATCGACTGTTTAAAGTATCATCAGTAACAGTTCATTCTGTGTTTGTAGCAGCTAGAGACAGACATTTTTGGGAAAAGTGTCAACAAGTCTATTATAGCCTTTTTCCTAACAAGTGCCTTTAATTGTATTTAGTGTGAAAAATAATGTTTATTAAAATGTATGTAAAAAATAAATAATGCATTAAAACAAATCAAGATAATATAAAGATAAGCGAAAGATGGAAAAACAGCTATATAATGCATCTTTAAACAGTAAATTAACTGTAAAATACTGTGAAACTAATAAAAGAAACTGTATTTTTCATTAACAGTACAAAGCTGTAAATTTCAGCGACAGTATAATAATGTTCATTTTACAGTAACATAAAGGCAACCAGTTCTTTACTGTTATTTTACTGGGGAATTGCCTATTGCTCCATGAATCCACCCTAATGCATTACAGTTAAAAAATGGTGTCCAAATAAATTTGGAGAATATAGTAAACCTGTTTTTTTTTGTATCATAGAAATCATATTTTGGTTACTTAAGTCAACATTTAACCAGCAGAAAACAGAGAGCAAGGAAAGTGTCATGTTTGGACATACTGGAGGAAATTAAAGCACCTGCCTTTTTACAAAACAAAACATATTTATCGAGAGCTCGTTATCCTTTCGAACATTTTAAAAGGATATTATCATCACATTTAATTAATGATGTCTAATTATCTTTCGATATGTTTAGATATATTTTCTTGTCTTCTGTACTGTTTTCATTGTTTTTATTGGATTGTTTTCCACTGTTTGGTTAGGGATTTTTCTGCACATTTTGTGTTGTTTAACTTTTGTTGTATTTTTAAAATTATGTTACTTTAGATCTTTCTTTCCTTTTTGTTATTGTTTTCTTTTCCTGTGAGCTTCTTGACCTCTCCCGACACATTTCTTGTTTTTTTTTTTCCATTGACTGGATTTTGTGAAGTTTTATATATGTGCAAATAAATAAATAAATAATATAAAACAATATAGAATTAAATAAAATGGTTGACACAGTCTAAGATATGGATAAGGCGAGGTGGATCTGATAGCAGCAGCAGCACAAAGAGGGCAATGCAATCAGGTTTATTATAGGACTTTAAGAACTTTAAACATGCACTATCTGCCTTTAAACATGCACCACTGGCGCACTTTACACTATACATCCTATAAACCACTTTATAGGCTGCTCATATGTACATTTATTTATTGCACATACTACATTTATTTATTGACGGACTGCATACACTATGTTCAGCCATTCACTCTGTATCTTTTATATCTCGTTATTATAATTTTTTGTATACCTCTACACCTCTCCTGTGTTTCACTCTGTTTCCTGCTTTGACACCTGAATTTATTTTAATTAATAAAGGTTCATCTTATCTTAATCTTATTTTATCTTAATAATTTAAGAGCCTGCTTCTGCAAAAGTTATAAGTTGTTTTTATCCATCCTCATGCAATTTCTCCTCTATTTCCCCTGAACATTTTGCAACTTTTTGTCTGCTAATGGAAGCAGCTGCAGGAAGTTATTATAATAAATGTTGGACTCACCGATGGAGTGGGCAGACAGGCCCTGCGGATGGCCTCCGAGCTGGAGTGCAGAGGGTTGTATTTGGGCTCGTGGAGGATGGGGTGCATACTGAAAGGCTGCTTGCTGTTCATCGACATCATGATTGCAGAATAAGTAGGGGGATCGTTGTCCGTCTTCTTTTTCGTTCAAGCTCCTTTTAGGGAGATTTTCTTAAAAAAGAAAAGCCTCGGAGAGGAAAAAACAACCTGCCAGATGCAGACAGCTGTGAATAAAAAGTGGGTTTAACAACACAGAAAGAGAGAAGGAGAGGTAACTCCTGTGGCTCCTGCAGGTCTCCTGTCTCCTCTTCGCCTGTAAATGAGTCCTATAATAAAGATGCTCCTCGCCTCCAGCTCCTATATTGGATCAACTCTCCTCCTGATTGGTGGATCCTCACTCCCTCCCTCTGGACGTCTCCACCAATCACAAGGAGCTCCAAGGCTGTATCCACTCCTCCACTCCTCCAAGCCTGCCTGGCTCTCTGGAAGGGAGAAACGAGGAAGGATGCTGTGATGTTGCATATGTTAAAAAAACAACAACAAAAAAACATATTCGTTGAAATAACTGATAAATATCTGGAGAAAGAAAACAGTTTGACAAAACAGGAGCAGCAGAAAGCTGAGGTTAAAATTAAAACATTGCAGGTATAACATGTAACATGGTGGGGGTCTCCAGGTAATCCCTCTTTTTGTGGGATTATCTGGCTGTTGATACATGTGCAATAATAATAATAATAATAGCCTAATAATAATAATAATAATAATAATAATAATAATAATAATAATGACAATAAAGAATAATATAGCTTCCACAGGCGATATAACTAAATAAATAAATAAAGTAATACATTAAAACATACAATAATACAGTAAATAAATAAATAATCTAATTAATTAATTAATTAATAAAATATAAAAAGTGTATACATCTGTCTCTCTCAACTGGGGAATCAATTTCTCTTGTGTATTCTCATCACTTTTGTTCATCTTTGTTGTCCATTAAAATGCACCACAGTGTAATTTTAGTGTACAGTATTCTCAACATTACAGGTATAACATGAAACCAGAATGATTCACAAACTGCACACTGACTCGTACATGTTTCTGCCAGAGGTGCATACGACTTTCTGGAGATACCTGGTGCAAATTAAATCAGTAGCTACCAACTTAATCCAACAAACTTATTTTTATTGTCTTTCTGTCATATCTCACAGGTGCTTTATTCTATCATTCCAATTTTTCACGACTTTGTTTATTTGTTCCTAATGACTTCATATCATTGTTTTCTATTTGAATTAGTGCTTTTTAAAAAAGACAAATGTATTGGGGTCCTAGGGGACCACATCCTGTGCAGTTAAAATATTTAAAATAGAATAGATAGATCAAATGCTTGCTATAGGTCCGAACTGAAAGAATCACACACTATACAATAATTAAAAAAAATACTTTTATTGAAAATTACTCATGAATTATACATCCACAATATGTACAGTACATGTTTACAATTTTTTTCTTGTATTTTATACACCCAGTGATGCATGCAGAACAGAAGAGTAAGATAGAACATGTAGTGAATAGATAACTGAGGAGATATACACACATTCACATACACATACATGTACGCATATCCACACATGCACACCTACATCTATATACGTTGTCAAGTCATTGTGAAGGAGACAGATGCAGCAGACACATGTTCCCTTAAGTGCTCTGTCTATTTTCATTGTACACAATATGCAAATTAACTGTTACTTTCCTGATATATCTTTTTGTTTTGTTTTCTTCAGATGACATTAATTACATAACTAATAATGTTTTAAGGAAGAAACACATTAACATTTTGCTATGATGGTTGTTTCTTACAGCAGTGTATTCTCAGGGTCCCCAGGGACTCCATCGGTTGTCCTTGTATGTTAAATAGGTTGACAGGATGAGGGTTAATGACTACTTTACCTAATTAAACAAGAAATAGTTTGAGCCTGAAAGTGGTTGAATGTATAAATGTCACAGAGAAATGGTGATTTTGGCCTTAAAACACTCAAAAAACATGAATTATTTAATGGCATATTTAAATGTATATTCGGTACTGGAAGGATCACATGCTGAAATATCAAGACATCATATTATTTATAGTGTTGCAACAGCAGAGCTTTATTATTATTATTATTATTATTATAACCAAGTTCTACTGTATGTCCTGTATGTTTTTTGTTGTTGTTGTTTTTCTGTTGTTTTTTACATTTATCCTTTGATATTGCAATATATTGTTATTAATTGTTTTTTATTTGTTTGTTTGTTTTATTGACACAACACACATTAATTACTTCTTTATTGTTTTCTTCCATTTACATGCATGTTCTTTTTTTGTAATTTGCTTAATGAACTGTATATATGTATATATGTATATGTTTTTGTTTTTATTTTGTTCTTTTTTTAAATTTGTATTTATTATTGAATTAACGCTTTGGAAATATTGTTCACCTGACAGTCATGATCAATAAAGCAAATATGATTTTATCAATCTATTGGGTGAGAGAGAGAGAGAGAGAGAGAGAGAGAGAGAGAGAGAGAGAGAAAGAGAGAGAGAGAAAGAGAGAGAGTGAGAGAGAGTGAGAGATTCAGATTATTAATTGATGGCAGGAATTCCTCTGCCTGAACCCCATTCACTTTCTTGGCAATTAATACATTAATTAATCATGCTTCATTTACTTTGTGGCTGTAGTAAGGACCCCCTACACACACACACACACACACACACACACACACACACACACACACACACACACACACACGTCG
>CAKAOH010038918.1:18493-40486 GCA_916701665.1 Sebastiscus tertius
ACACACACACACACACACACACGTCTCTCAATTAAAGAATAAACAGGCCTGAACGGGAACTAAAGAGCACAAGCAGCAGACGATGAAATATTTACCGATGAACCGCTCGGAGGTCAGCAGGTCAGCAGCTTGTCAATCAAAGAGGGGGATTTCTGGCGGGCAGACACGCGCGCCGATAAAACGGAATAATTATCCCCAATAATCACCTAAAGGCGCTCCCAGTGGGGGAGGGGTCAAAGGGTGTGGGGCTCCAGGTAATCCCTCTTTTTGTGGGATTATCTGGCTGTTGATACATGTGCAATAATAATAATAATAATAATAATAATAATAATAATGACAATAAATAATAATATAGCTTCAATAGGCGATATAATTAAATAAATAAATAAAGTAATACAGTAAAACATACAGTGAATAAATAAATAATTAAATTAATTAATTAATTAATAAAATATAAAAAGTGAATACATCTGTCTCTCTCTTGGGGAATCCATTTCTGTTGTGTATTCTCATCACTTTTGTCCATCTTTGTTGTCGATTGAAATGCACCACAGTGTAAATTTAGTGTACAGTATTCTCAACATTACAGGTATAACATGAAACCAGAATGATTCACAAACTGCACACTGACTCATACATGTTTCTGCCACATGGTGCATTCAACTTTCTGGAGATACCTGGTGCAAATTAAATCAGTAGCTTCCAACTTAATACTACAAACTTATTTTTATTGTTATTATAAAACAGTTTAATTAGCTGTATGATGAAGAGTGTGGTAAAAGAGACAATGAACCAATAGAAAAAAAAGAGTTTCAAGGCACAATGAGTAGGATGTTCCTACAATGTCAAGTCAAGTCAAACTTTATTTGTATAGCATGTTTAAAAAACAACAGCAGTTGACCAAAGTGCTGAACATGTACATAATAAAAAATGTAGACACAAGGCAAGCAACAATAAAAACAGAGTCAAAATATTAAACATAATGTGCACACAATAGCATTAAAAGAGCTGCAGCACAGCAGAAGATAAACTTAATCAAACGCCAAGCGAGAAGAGGACGCTCTTCAGCAGTGACTTGAATGATTCTGTGGTCTGAGCTGTTTTCTTTTTCCAGTGAGAAGACGAAGCAGCTGCTTTTTGTACTAACTGCAGATGATGAAGAATTACAGTAGTCTAACTGAGAATGTATAAATAATCCCTCTCAATCATCACTCACTAGAAGTGTGTGGTAGTGTCCGTATCTGCAGAGAGCCTGCAGCCCTCTCCCTGGATTCTCTTATGTTGCTGTGTTCGGGACGTTTCACGGCGTCAACCTTTATAAAAACGTAGCGACCTGCAGGACGAAACTAAGAAAATGGAGGACGTAGCGCCGAAAAAACGCAAATATAGTGAGGAGAAACGCCAAGCGGACAAAGCTTGTTCCAGAGTGAATCTAGGGAGGAGGGGCCGACTTTGAATGTTGTGTTTACAAACCGCAACCGCCAAATCCTCCTCATTGTGCCTTTAAAGTGTCTGATGGAAACATTTCTGGATGTTCCCCTCTGCTGTGCATCACCGCCCAACATCCTGGATGTTGTTTTATTGGATATGTGTGATCATTATCCCAAAAGTAGTGGTTGAAAGTTTGACTCCTCAAGGTCAAGGTTGCTTTTATTGTCTCCGGAAAGAGAAAATTAAACCATAGATCTCCAAACTTGGCCATAAAATGCTGCAACAACATGAATGACTCCTTAAATCATTTTTAACAAGCTTAAAGTTTTCATTTCAACTTTAATTTTCAACCAAATTAAATATACAAGTTGTTAAATGGATGATCCTGTATAGTATAATTTTTCCACTGAGGGTTTATTCCTTTTAAAAGTGACAATGTATTGGTCAAATCAAAAAGATATAAGTGATCATTACGTGCATGGCAGTAAAAGCTGCAGGTGTGCATCAGGTGGAGTGTGCTGGTCTTGCCCCCGCTGTAACCCGGCCTCTCGCTCTGCCGTCCTACTGGAAACTCCAGCCCCGGCTCACCGGCTCACCCACAAAAAGAGCAACAGTGTCGGTGTCAGTCAGCAGGAAACCTGAGCGAGGCCCATTGTCCTGCTGTAGTCATGGCCCTCCAGAGGGTCCCCAGCACCCGCTCATCAAATATACATCACCACCCGCCGCCGCCTCTGCTGGGACGCCGGCAGGCAGGACGCTCCTCTGGGAAGGCGACACCGGACGGACAACACGCAGGGAGTCCAGCTGGGCTGGGAGGGAGGAGGAGGGAGGATGGAGGGAGGAGAGAGAGAGGCAGGCGGGGAAAAGGAAGTTCAAACTTTAAGGTCACTGCTTACTTCAAGAGAAAATCATCTGACAGTTTATTGGAATTGGACTTCTATTAGTTTTACTGTACAGCTTTATTTTCTGGCTTCTGGGGCTCCAACCCCAAATGTTTTCTGAAAAGACCCACATCTTTTAGGTTTTTAAAACACCTTCAACTTTGTGTCATTTCCCGTCAGTCTCTCTGAGCGGAGCGAAAGTTCTATTACTGAGAAAATAGATATTATAGTCGAACAAAATAGGTTTCAGATTATTAATGCTGTTTACGCTAAATTGTACGCCATCATGTATCCTGCCTTGACTGCAATGTGAACGCATCTGTGTATAAATGCAAGAGAGACTGCTTATGGTGGGCAGGTGGGAATATGAATGGGTCCAACAAACACAGGACTTTCAACCAGGGGACCCGTGTTTGAGACCCGTGTTTTATTTTGTAAGTTACGTCAGTGACGTTTTTTTGGTGACGTTTGTGACGTGTTTTCCGTAGTTGTGTTACGTTGATTTCCGTATGTGTTTCTGTATTAGTTTACAAAGTTATTTTAAACCCATGATGTCACAATCTTTTCCTAAACCTAACTAAGTAGTTTCCTGTGAAGATGGAAGTTTATTTTGAAAAGACTGTATGCATGTAATGAGCGGAAATTGACACGTGTTGCTGGACATTTGTAGGAAAACGCACGAAAAATGAGGAATAACTTTTTGTTAGATATAGGCACCGTTGTATTGATATGATATATTGCACTGTTGAGGTTAAGCATTCAGGCCTGCCTTTAATTTGTCACCTGTCTACTGAAGATGCAGCTCACACGTTTGATTTGATTTTGGAAATAGAACACACATACAAGTCTAATTTGTCACATGTGATTGCACAACTCTCTAACACACTTCTCTGTTTTCAATTCAACAACAGCTTTCTGTTCCAAACGCTCCGCAAGGGGGGCATTTGTAGCTTTGCAGTGTGTGTGTGTTTGTTGATGAGCACTAAACACAGACATGAAAACCAGTTTTTATCTGTGTGTATATGAACAATATATGTACGGTGTGTGCAGCTGTGCATGGCTGTGTGTGTGTTTAGAGTGCAGGATGGACTCTGAAGGATCAAACGTCCGGCGAAGCTTTCAGCGAGCAGAACATGGCCGCCACACTGCGTATTTCTGCCACATTTAGCAAATGGACACTGAAGTGCAGCCTTCCGCCGACATCCACCACAGTCTGAACGCACACCTCCCTACGTCGCTCCCTCCTCTCCTTCCCTTCTTTTCCGTTCACTCTCGTCCTCCTCTCCTCCGCCTCTCTGCTTCTTCCAGCTCTGAATAATTGATAGTGAGTAAAATCTGACGTTGTAAACTTTGCGACCATTCACCAAAATCGGCCTCCGCTTCTCACCGAGGGGGCCGCCGAAGGGTAGGCGGTGTCTAACCACACACTTTTAATGTAATTGCCTGTAGAGTTCCTTGTAAATATTTCATTGTCTGCCAGTACAAATTAAAGACACGAGGCTGGAAGAAAAGGTTAGTTGGTTCGCTCAGGGAGAGATTCGCAGCACTTTACCTGCGCCTGCAGGTTTGGAAAAGCCTTTTTTTAATCTCCGTTTCTAGAGGAAACACACTGAGAGACCGAGGTAGACCGTCCTTCTGCTTGGCTTAACTTAGACTGATAACCCCAACGTCATCCATGTGTCACCATCACGCTGTGTTGATGGCAGATGACTTGTATGACCTAAAAAGTGGAAAAAACAAGAACTTGTAGCAGCTCTTAAGCTATGATGAAATTACATGCAGCTGTGTCAGTTTTGTTCGCATGGCGTGCAACTGATCACAGACACATGGGTGATATCTCACATCTAAAACATGTATTCATCTCCCAGAGGTGTTATCTGTTCCTCGAAGCTCTGATGGGCAAAAAGTCTTGAGATATTCCTGCTGTTGACATGTTTGTGCTTCATCTTAATTCAGTAAGAGTTTCCTGTGCACGTTGTTAACATACATCTAACTACTATGTCTTGGTATTGGCATTATTAGGAGCAGTATTAAGAGTGCTCATATTACTACAATAACAATTTCACCCTATTCATTTTAACCATTTATCATTGTATGTTTGTATCTGTCAGCAGCACAGAACTTAACATGCATACACAGACTCAACAGCATGGTTGGGCGATTGGATGAATATATTGGTCATCTTTTTAGGGGTTCATTTTATTTTTCTAATTTAATGGCCGGCCTCCAAAGAACAAGAGAGAGAGACGCCGCTCAGCGGGCCAGCAACGGCAGAGAGAAACAGCGTGTATAGCCGGCATATTTTGACATCGAAGTGGAAAGACTGACGGACTAAAAGCACGGTCACACATGCACAAATGCAGGCGAGTGACCATCACCTGCCAAGATATGCGCTTGCATAGAATGGAAGTGAAGGGGAGGCAAATGTTAATATCACGATTGTGTGACCGTGCCCTCATGGTTTTGATGAGTTTTATTTAGTTCATGCCCAGTTTGAATGAAGTTTGGTTTACGATGAGTTCACAAGGCATTTAAGCCTGTCTTAGTTCGGTGTAAGACAGAAACTTGAATTCAGAAGGTGTACGGTTGTATTTTTCTATTTCTCAACATTTTATTTTGTTTATTTACTTTTCAAAAATATATATAATATATCGGCGGTTGTTGGGCTGACGTCGGCCGGTTGGAACATTTTTACATCTCGCCCAAACCAGTCTAACACAAGGCTTTCATCCAGGAGACTGCTGTTCGTGCCCCGTGTTCACAACATTCAGTTTCATTTTCACTTAACAAATGTAGTTTTAAGCCCAATCAGCCCTAAACCAAGGTTTTGATGCCAACAATTAAGTGACGCCAAGGGTTGTGGCAAAGACGCAGTATTTGACGAGTTAGGATGAGAATGTGTTGGGTGACCATATAATGATAACCACATTTGTTTAGTAAGACTTCCTCAAAAGTCAGCTCACTAATCAGCCAGATTAAGTCTGTCAACTGGTCAGTTAACCAACCAGGAGAGGCTTTGTCACTTCTAAATCCCCTTAAAAAATTCTCCATAGTCTTCACAGTGAAAGTAGAGGATGCGATGAACACGTCAAACTTCAAAAAAGGTCCTAAAAGCCAGCAAATTACTGGCTACCATGATGCCAAAAGGCAGCTGATTAACATTTGAAACAATGATCAAATCAAATCATCCCGCCTCCTCCTGAAACCAAAGCTGAATCTTGTGTTTTTGAAGACTTCAGGTTCTCTGGAGAGGCAGGTGGGTTAAGAAGAAAAAAAGAAAGAGGTAGAGAGGGAGAGAGAAGTAAAATATGCATGAATGTGGGACTGTAAGCCGAGCGACCAGGACAGGATGTTACAGTATCGGTGCTGCTTCAGCACAGCGGCCATGTTGTTAAACGTCTGTGAAGCACTGGAGGACTTTTCGAATCTCAGTGGAATATGAGTGTGATCCAGCCTTCAACGTACAAGTATTACATATAGTACACAAAAGACTGGGATCATAAGGGTTTTTTAGATACGGTGGACGAATATACAGTTTGGAGCAGGACATTTTGTATTTGTAATTTGTGGTTTGTAAAAATGTAACATCTTATTCAGTTGGATTGGATTGTTGGAAAGTTACAAAAGGTCAGGTGTAACCAGTTGTGGAAAGGTTCTAGGTTTCAGACGCTGTCCGACAATCCAACAAGCACTCAGTTTGAAGCATACTGACCACTTAAGCTGCAGCTCTAGTCTTAAATTGGGTGGATCTAGTTAACAAATACAGCCCAGTGTCGTACGAATTACATTCATAGTGGAAAAATCTGCACCTCATTATTTACGTCCGATGTCAACGTGAGGTGCCAGCACAGGAAGTAATGTGTCCTTTATGCAGCAATAAAGGCCTTTACACACTGAGGCGTTTTTTTTCTTTTTTGTGCGATTAATTTCCACGTCAATATATTTTTTTGAACTGTTATTTTTGTCAAGAGTTCTTTCAAACAGAACGCAAATACCACACAGCGAAAAACAACATCATTTTTTCCGGAGCAAGGTTGATTTTTCTGAACTTTGTCACCGTGAATAAAGACCAATCACACTGCGTGGAAGGGGTTGAGTGGCGCCACCGTTGTCCGAACCAAGATAGCAAACTTTATTACTCCTTTCAACCTTGACAAAGGCAGCGCAGACCGAATCCACTTCTTCTATTCCTACCTTTCACGATAAAAGACCTAGACATATAATATTCGCAGGCGAGAATTTTGCATTTTCGTGACGTTTATTTGTCACTCCCCGCAGTGTGTAAAGGCCTGAAGGGTGTTGCGACTTGTTGCAACCTGCAATTAATGCCTTTTTATTCACCATGACTTTGACCTTTCCCCAACCTTAACTAAGTTTATAGTTCTAAAGATAGTCTACCAACAATCTTTGTTCACCCTTAACCATTCCTTTGGTTGCAGTGTTCAGATATTGTAGGGAGCGAAAATTTGAAAAACATTGGCATTGGATGTAATTCGGAGTTTTGCAGAATCATCCAATATCGGTGTTCTTATCTGGCGACAGGGTTGTGCAACCATAACTATGTTTACATGCACAAAATATTACATTTTTTTGCCCTTAATCCGAAAACGAATATTCCTATAAGATGTTTAAAAAGCTAATGAAAATTGATATTCCCATTTAGATGCAGCCAGGCATACTCTGATTAACGTAACCAGTGGTCGACTTGTTGGACCATACCAACACAGCGTCCCTCTTTCATTCCTTCAACCACCTTCTTGAAAAGGTCGGTGTTGTGATATTAGTGCATATCCAAAAACCTGTTGATATCTAAGTCTTTCATAATGTTTAATAGGAGGTGTGTTTCTCTTTCTTTTCTTTTGGGCGTGCATCTCTGCAAACTGTCGGTTAGTTGGTTTGTGTACGACGCACAGTGTTGGCAGGAAACGGACAAAACCTAGGTAGAATTTTGTGTCGATTATTCAGGAGTAATTGACTCTCATCTGTGTGATTTTTAGTTTTTACCCCTCCAGTATCTCCCAGTGTGGATTGATCGCGGATTCTTTCAGTTATTTGAGAGTTAAGGTTAGGATGAGGGTTTTTAAGGGTACCATTACTTGTTATTGTTTGGAAACAATTCCATCTTCACCCTGCGGCTTATTTTCACTGTTTTATTTGAGATGTGTTGTGTTTGTGTTGAGTCTCATAACAGTCTGGGCTCCAACTGAGCTGACAGGCTTATTACTGCCATCTCTAACTACATTCTGTATGATGTGTGGCATTTCTGTCTGTCAGGTTGTTTGGATCTTTATTTTTAACTGACTTTATTTGTGGGTTTCGCTCCTGTGCTCGTGCATTTCTTCTTCATCACAGTAGTTGACTTGTTCTGCTCTTTTCATTCTAACCACTATTCTCTCACAGGGTTATTTCTTATTCACGGTTTCTGCATTTTTCATGGTTAAACCTTCTATTATCTCCACCTATTCAAGTGTCTCTCCTTCTTCCTCTTCTTCTTCTTCTAATCTGTTGTTGTGTCTGTCCACGTGCTGCTACTGCTGACGGGAAAAAAGAGCAAAAGAAGAAGAAAAAAAGGGAGATAAAAACAGTGAGCAAGAAGCAAAGATAGGGTATGACAGAAAGACAGACAGTAAATGAGACAGAGAAAGAGAGAAGACATATTTTGGATCAATAGATTAACTGAGTGCTCATGTATTATGCATCTGAGCCCTGCAGCACTTGCACATAAAGGGAATGTTGGGCAGGATTGGCGTGTAAAAGCTTTATAACCGCGGGCCTGTTTACTCGGAGTGTACAAGGGGACCGCTGCCACGCCGAGCCGGACCAAGATGAGACGGGGTCTGCATGGAAACCGCCCCGCAACATGCAGCCAGGTCCAACGTCGACCCAGACAGGCATTATGCTAAAATTCATATTAAAAATGTAGAAATAAAATGTATATATAATCAAAATGCAACAACAGATATCCCAACTCAAAACAGCCACAGTCCTTTTTATAAATTGTTTTCTTATGTGTTTGTTTTTGTGATTGAAAATCAAAGCCACGCAGGTAATTACTATCAGACAGCAACAACTTGAGGCCAACATCCTTTAATCAGCCTGATCAGCTCCACCTGTACAGGGAGGTTTCACTCTCACACAGGTGTGATTGATTGCTTCTCTCCTCTGGTGTGAACACATGAGGACATTTAAACTGCATTTGTTGAGGAGGAACCTGAGCTCACAGTTTTGTTGTGAACCATCTCAATGTAAAGAATCACATAATGTTCCGACTGAGTTTGGGTTGTGAAGGAGCAAACATGTATTTTTAAGATACATGTGAAAGAAATGTAACATGACTGATACTCCTCTAGGAAACAAAAGACTTGAATCATGTGCGTCTCCAGTTGTGAGGTGTGGATTTAAAAGAAAAGTAATCAGAAACTGTTATTGAGTTTAACTACACTTAACTACATTTTTTATTACTTTACATATATAATCTTGCTCCGTCTCTTTCCTGGAAAACACGAACCTCATGATGTACGAGCAGATAAATATTAAAAATACATCAAACTTCCATCCAATAAAGCTTTTCTCTTACCCCATTGCTTACATTTCTTATTAATTCCTCTGACAGAACAGCCCTGTCTCCGTAAAAATATGTTCCCATACGACAAAACTGCATCACAAATACGTTTGTCATGATAGTCCGCGGAAGTCAGCGTAGGGAGGAGGATAGATGGGTCAAACCAACACGTTCTCATCCCACCTCGTCACATACTGACGCTTTGTCAGATCACTCTGCGTCACTTTTCGGTCGCAGTAAACACATGCTTAATGTTATGAATTAAACAAATACACTTGCTAAGGATCAGGCAACAAAACGTAACGCACGGGACACAGACAGCGGTCTCCTGGATGAAAGCCCTGTGTTTGTTGGACCCATCCACCTCCCCTCACACTTGCTGCTTTGTTCGCTCTTTAAACTACGTCACCACAACACTTTCTGGGTTTACATTATAGTTAATGGAACGCCCGGTGCGTTTCATACTGGCGCTAAAGGGTGCCGTGTGTCGCGGTACCGAACGCCGATGGCCGTGACAAAGCCGCGGGAACGAGAATGGGCTAGCCAAACAAACACAGGACTTTCACCCAGGAGATCTCTTTTCCTCTCTATCCCGAGTGAAACTAAAACCATAATCTGAGAGATAATATGTTTCCCTCGAAACGTTATTGAGAGAGCAGTTTAGTTGTATGGGAATGTAGTTTTGTAGGAGACTGGGTTGGTCCAATGATCCAACACATTAAGGAAATAGGACGCTCTCAAAATTCTGTTTCTTTGTAAATTTCAGTTCATATTTTAGGCATTTATCAGACAATACTAAAACAAGCTTCACCTCCTACATGTAGGTAAAGGTCAGAGCCAATAATCCTCAGATTCTAGAAAGACCATGAGAGAAGGAAAGCTATTGTAAGGCATTACAGAGACTTTATTCACCTCTGGTCCAGTGAGCCAGAGTGAACTTTGACCTTTTTTAAATGCAACATCAGGGGTCTTCACGTCACCCTGCTGGTTCCTGTCTCTCCACATCCTTCTCCACAGCGACATCCCGACGCTCGGCGGAGGGCCAGGCATCAAACAGCTCAGCCCTCTGAGCGTTTCCCCAGAGAGCCGCCACGCTCATTTCCATACAAACAAAATCCTCAGCTCTTCCCTCCGCTGTACTACAAGAATAGAGAGCAGTCGAACAAAGGGAAAACAAGTAAACAAACAAAATGATGTGTGAACGTGTCACTGGGGCGAGAGGGAAATGAAGAGTATGTATGTAAATTAAATTAATCTTTTTTTTTAACTTGTGTCTCTAGTGTTTGGGAGCGGAGGGAGCAGCAGGAAAAGAGACGGTGATGCTCTGAAGAATCAGAAGAGATGTGTCAAAGCTATTTGAAGAAGCTGCATGGAAGCTTTGTTTCAGCTCTGCTCCCAAATGTACTGCAGCCACGATGCGATGACAAGTAAATAACCTTCGACTGGATCAACGACGAGGCTGCAGAGGGGGAAAGAATGTCACGTTATTTTTATGCGCATTTTCATCAGATAAGCTGTATCGCTTTAAAACTTTATAAAACTACGTCTATTGCACAAAGAAGTTTTTACGCTTGCTTGAGGTGGTTTTCTTTTTCCAAAAAGAGTTGAGGCCCTAAATGGGATATGGAAACGCCTTTGCCTAAGACTTACGTTTTCCCGGATTTACCTATAATGTAAATCTTGTCTTCGTAGCTGACATTAGCTGACATGAAAGAACAATTAAAACTTGCCCAATTGAAACTAATTCCTGAAGACCTCCTTTTCTTCCTCGTAGATAGTTATATGGCCACGGGGACTTGTTTCTTCATCTTTTACAGTGTTTACTGATTATAGCCATGCGTAGTCTATAGTGCCAACTTCTAACCAAACTACATTGTAGCGAGTTTATTCGCTCCAAACCAGTTGATGGAAACGCACCTAATTCGCATTTCTTTTTTGCGACAAAAGTCGTTTGGCAATTAAATGGAAACACAACTAGTGAGGCTGACAGAGAGTGGGTCAAGCTCCAGAATTGCTGGATCTTGCACAAGGTTTCCGCTACACTTGTTTTTTTTGACGGCCAATGTGACCAAGCGTTGGTATTTGACGAGTTGGATGTATGAGACTCGGTTGGATGATGGCCACAGGAACATCTGAATAAGGGAGAAACCACTTTCAAAAGATGACAGCAAGCGAGACAGAAAACCGATGAGATGGATCTCAGAGCTGGACTTTCCTCTCTCTTCTTCATTTAGTGAAATATTCATCATTGCCAGGGGCCATACGTGTTCATTCCCTGTGATATATATATATATAGACCTGCTGCTCATTGGCTGATCAGGCTGGTTGTGTGTTTGTGTATGTATTCATGGTGGAGGCACATTCTGACTTCACCGCTGGCCCTGATCTTGATGAAAGTAGACCAGAGAGAATGTACACATGATTTTATCCATGCTATTGACGTGGCTCTAGGGATGCCGGTATTTTAGATGGTCAGTCCACTTTGGTCCAGACTCACATCAACATCTATCAAATTAATTGCTGTGAAATGTTGTAAATACATTCATGACCACCAGAGGATCCATCCTACTGACGTCTGTTATTCCCTGACATGTCAGCGACGTCATCAATGCCTAATGACAATCCCATCAGCCTCAGTTGTGGTTTGTGTGTGTTGTGCTGATTGGCAAATGTTAGCATGCTAAACTAAGATGGCGAACATACTGTAGTACAAACAACGTGAGCATGTTGGTATTTAGTTTAAAGGTCTTATTGATAACATTTTTATGTAGACAATTTAAAAAATAAATAATAATACATCCACAGAGCTTTTAGAAAGGTGCCAAATAAAAGTATGGCTTTTCCTGAAAAAAAATGTATTATGAATGTGAATTAATCATTTAAAAGATTTTGGCGGGTCCAAAATTAATGTTTAGTTTATAATTAGTGGAAGATATCTGATGTTTGGTTCCCACTTCCAACAAGGCTTGTGAGCCAATAGTAAAACGACTTTGCTATCACGTGGCATCTCTGGGACATCAGTTAGTCTGGAAAACAATGGATAAATGGTTGAGATTGAGTAAGTGCCTGGCAATGACTTGTTGTGAAGTAAATGCAATGGAACAGGGGGGGAGGGAGAATGCGACTATGTTATCAATAGCACCAGTAAAGCGATGTCTCACACTGCTGCAGACTCGTACGTCATTAAAGGTTTTTCACATCCGTCAAAGAGCAAACATCATCATCCAAAATGACATCTGATTCACATCTTCCAGCACAAAGCACTTTACGATAAGGAAATAAAATAATAGAGAGATTTTAAATATATATTGTGGCAGGTGATTGCAGAATAGCTTGGAATCGGGCATGGTCGCTAAACAAAGAATGCAGGAATGACAGTAGTGATTGTGCTCTAGGCAGCTAAACGGTAGTTTCTTGCTAATATCATTCATTGATTAGATAGCGCTGTCCATTGCACACGTAATTAATTCAGTTTTGTCTTGTATAGAATAATAAAACGCATCAGACTCAGTGTGCACGGTTTCTGTGCGAACTATTTTTATTGGATGACGGATTTAAAAAAAAAAAAAATACAGACTTGGTGTGCAAAGGCCTTTAGCCTTGTTAGAATGAGCTTTATTGGAGGTTTAAAGATTTAGTCTTTGTGGACGTGATGGTTGGCTAGCTAACACTCGCTGAGACAGTTCACTATAGTTAACCCCACTTCATCATGACGGACCCACTGGGAATTGAACCCAAAACCCTGACATTGTTAGTGTCCGGCTCATTCAGCAACACAGAACCATATATGAATGAATGAATGAATGAATGAATGAATATACTGTATGTGTGTTGTGAGACGGGGTATTCAGGTCTCACGTATACCGCAGGGCTCCAGCTGGTGCAGCATGGGGGGTTCTTTGTGTCCCATGTACTCCCCCTTTCCCTTGTCTTCACCCCCTGTCCCCAAACACGCACACATCAACACTACCTCGCCCCCCCCCGTTACCCGTTGACTCCCCCGTCTCCCACTAACAGGATTAGAGGACGGAAGCTGCTCGCTCGGCAGACCTCAGGACGTATGCGAGAGACAGAAAGCAGTAGAGGTGGTCTGTGTGTGTGCACTTTGAGACGGCGGCCCCGAGGGACAAGAGACACAACTGGGACTGTGAGTCTGTCTGTGGGACCATGTGTCTAAACATGCTGAGTGTGTTGAATAAACAGTGTATTAAATATAACAATGATTGTTCTCTGTGTATTATATCTTCACTGTATGCATCTCGTGAAACTCAAACACAACCAGGCGCCCCCAAAATACATGAAATCAAATCTAAAAGAGGAATCAAATATGATAATTATAAATATAAAGACACTGATTTAAACCCATAACTGAGCTGCTACAAATCTATTGTGATAGTAAACACTTGTAATCAAAAGTAGGTAGTCCCAATATTGAAATGGCAACCCGGTCTCACAGGAAGACGAATAAATAGCACAACATTACACAGACTTTCAGTGTGTCATGAGGACGCATTTGAGCCTTTTTGTGTGTCATTTGTCAACCAGGTCTCACTCCCAACATCGTCAGATATCGCTGTAGAAGACCGGTATTTGTGTCCAGTGTGAAACTAAAAGTAACGTTTTGTCACGTCAGTCTTTAGTCACCTGACTCACGTAACTCGCTAGCCAGTGAAGTTAACGTCAACCACGACCGTTTCCTAACCCTACCTAACTGGTTGTGTTGCCTAAACCTAACTTCCTGTGAAAACAGAAGTTTCCCTGGTCTGTCTGTATTGTAACTAGACACTAATTGGGCAGCAGTCTCTCCAGTCTCTCCCCACTACTGGGGTTTCTACAACATTACAATAATGTACAAATAATTAAACACTGCTGATGAATTTCAATGTTCTGCTCCGACTTGTAAAACTAACTTTCCCCGACACTGTTGCATGCATTTGAGAACAGTTGCGGATTTGTAGATTATCACATCATCATCATCATGCAACAGATGTTTCCAGAGAAGCAGAGTAATAATGTCCGACCTGTACCTTGTGTGCAGCTGCAGCGCGGGTCCACCTCTTGCCTCTGGGCCCTGGTTTCTAGAGAGGCCTACCTGCCAGCGCAGGGCACATCGGGAGGGCCAGCACTCTCATTACAGCTACAATGAAATAATTATGAATGCCGCGCCGAGACCTCATCACAGGAATATCTATTGTATTATTTATTCAGCCGGTCCCCTGGTTCAGGGGGAGAGAACACATATAAACTTCCAGCCTCGCTCCTCTCCTCCTCACTCAAGCTCCTGTTTGCTGCTCAAAGCAGAGGTGCTCGCTCGCTCGCTCTCTTTCTTTCATTCTTTCTTTTTTTCGTTCTTTTTCCTTGTTGTTTTTTCTTCCGAGATGAGGCACAGGGAGCATCCATCGGGGCCCCGAGGCCTTCACAGTCCGGCCTGCCAGCTGTGGACGCTCTGCACTTGCCCTCATCGTTATTTTTTTATTTGCTCTCTCTTGTTTTTCTCTATTTTTTTTTTTTCGTTTTTGTTTTTGTTTTCATACAACTGGAGCAACTCAATTTTACCAAAGGACTACAAACAAGAACTTACTGGGATTTGTGGGATGCATTCCCAGTTTTTATAGACACACTTTGGCCAAGACGAGATGTTTAGAGCATATGAAGGATGTGGACATATGAAGGACGTGTGTGGCATATTCTATATTATTGTCTAATTGCTGCAAATCCCTCAATCAAGTCTGCACTAAAGAAGAGGAGGAGAAAGGAAGCAGGATAATGTTGCATGATGGCCAGACAGACTCGTGAAGAGGAACTTTGTTTTGCAGAGCTCAGGGGGTCATGGAGGACGATGCTGCAGCAGCAACAGCATGCACATGCTGCACAATAGGCCTCATTCAGGGGCAGCGCTGGATGTGGAGGTGGTGCAAGAGTTGATGGACAACAAAGAAGGATAAAGAGAGAGAGAGAGAGTGGCTGGGATGACAGCTGCATCATGGGGATCAGGAGGGAGGCGTCGCCTGGGGCACAACAGGTGAGTGATGCTGCTGCCCGGCTGACTGTCCGGCTGCTTGACTGGAAGCACTGAGCGATGGCTAATTATTAGTGATTGGCTCTCTGGGCTGACGTGCTGTTTGAATGAAGCCTAAATAAGTAGGTGACCTAGTAGGTGACCTGTCGGTCATGCTAATGAAATTCACCAACACAAATGTGCTGATTACTGGACATTTAGAGTCATAGTTTGTTTATTTTTCACTTTTGGTAGAATGCTTACTAACAAGATGAGAGTGAAAGTGTTAGCATGAAGCTAACTAACTACCAGGCCCTAAAGACCAATAGTGGCATCGTGTTGTTGAATGGTTAAATCTCTCTGGTCGCCTCCTTCCCAGGCTACACCGAACCCCTTACTATTAACTGATTAATTTACTTATTTATTTTGACTGTATTATTATTTTTATTATTATGATCAACATTATTATTTATTTATGTATTTTTTTATTTTTTTAAATTGTAAATACTATTTCCATCATTCATTATTATTATTATTATTATTATTATTATTATTTATTATATATTATATATTTTATTATATATTATATATTATATTATATTATATTATATATTACATATTATATTACATATAATATATATTAGATATTATATATGTATTCATTTAATTTTTCATTATTATTATTACTATTTACTTTTGTCTTTTCCTTTCTACTATTATTATTATTATTATTATTATTATTATTATTATTATTATTATTATTATTACCTTCACCTTTCACTAGTTTAGACAGTGTGTTTTGGGGGCATTATGTGAGTCTAATATAAAACCAATCTAATTATGACCATGTTCTCATTTCATTCATAACTTATTTCATTGTAAACTCTCTCTATGCTCAGTCATTCAGTAATTCAGGTTGAGTTATTATCCCTTAAGAAAGGGTAAAAATGTCCAGGAAAAAACGTCAGAAAACTCCTGAAGACAGAATTGACATGTTGGTCGACAGATTGTTAGAGCTCTGCAGAAATCTCCCTGTTAATATTTGTCTTTTATTCATTTCTCTCTTGCTGGCTGATGCTTTTCACTGCCGGTTAGAAAAGCTTGCTGTGCTCTGCTGGGACAGTTTGGGTGCTGCTTGGGACGCAGCGAGCGCGCTCCATCAATAATGCAGAATGTTTCCGTGGTAACTGCCTGGCAACCGCTGGCGCAGAGGCTGCATCCTGTATGGGAGAAAGAGAGGGAGTGAATGAGACACGAGAAGACGAGGAGACAAATGGGTGAGAGGAAGATGTTTAGGGAGGAAAGGAAACAGATTAAGACAGGAAGAGTGAGTGAGGAAGAGATGGAAAAAGGAGATAGAGCGGGGCAATATGAGGAAGAGGGAGAGGAGGAAGATGAGTGAGGAGAGATGGGAGTGGTGGACTCCCATGGGTGCTCTTCTTTCTGACTTGTGTGTGTCCTATAGGCCACCTGTATATCAAACAATGTGCACTGCAACACCTCATTATCTGAATGAGCCTGATACATTGATATTTAGTGTCTGGGTATCTGTTTTCCACAGTATTCTCTATGAGTACACTCACTCATACAACGGTTTGTATGATGTCTTACGAAAAGTTACTCCTAACTTTTCATGCATTCTCCTATGAATGTCCAGCAACACGTGTCGATTCCCGCTTATCATATGCATACGGTCTTTTCAAAATAAATATCCATCTTCACAGGAAACAACTTGGTTAGGTTTCGGCAACAAAACTAGTTTGTTAGGTTTAGGAAAAGATCGTGGTTTGGATTAAAATAACTACGGATGTGGCCTTACTTACGTACAAAAGTTATGTGAAGTTATAAATCAACGTATACAAGGGTTCATATGATTTCTTACGAAAAGTTATTCCTCATTTTTCATATGTTTTCCTATGAATGTCCTGCAACACGTGATGCACGTGTCAATTTCCGCTCCAGTCTTTTCAGCATAAAACTATTTAGGTTTAGGAAAAGATTGACTTGTTTAGGTTTAAGCAAAAAAAAAAAACCTACATAGTTAGGTTTAGGAAAAGAGTGTGAATAACAGCGGAAGTGGCGTAACTTAAGTACGGAAGTTACGTGACAAATAAATCAACGTTGACTTCTGGTTTCACACGGGTGTCTGGTGTTTTATACATGCCGTTTGTCGCTCTTTATACTTCCTGCCTCACGATTACGGGGATTACTTATGCATTGATTTTGTAGGATGTTATAGTGCATTATAAACAGAGTATGAGACCAGCCTGGAGTATGTTATCCTGCATGTGTTTACATTATGTGTTATTGTATATCAGTTTCTGTGATGATCAAATGTCCTCACAGGATATAATGAAGCCTCTGCTGTAACTGCTGCTGCTGATGTTTACAGCATTTCCTAAGCCTTAACTCAACGTGAGCTACAGCAAATATGGTCTGAGTACATTTATAAAATCTTTTCCATGTTATCCGGCTGAATAAAATTAACTCAAACATGTCGAACCACCAGCATGACCCTTACATAAAGAAACAACAATTTGGGAAATATGCTTATTTATTTCTTGCTGAGAGTTAGATGAAGAAGAGGAGGTGCTTACCTTAGTTTAGCATAAAGATTGGTAACAGCTGGTTTAATCTGTACACAAACAGAAATATAAAAACGTCAATTTCTGTGTGTCCATCCAGCATGCCAGCGGTCATTTAGAGATTCTCCCTCTGTGTTTAAAACATTCATCGCTCACCTCCTCCCCTCATTTGTACCAGTGAATTATTAAACGCTCACCTATTTTTCAATTATTCAAATGGTAGATTTCTGCCTTTTTCGGTGGGGGGGTGGGTTAATCTCTGGTTTACAGGCAGATCCACATTCTTTCTCATCAACTGAATTCCTCCTCGGTGTCTGTCACTTCTCCTCCAACTCAGTTAAATCTTCACTTTTGGAATCATTTAAAGGTATGAGGTATGACGACAAATACAATCTTATTAGTTGTGGGCACAGGAGCTCCTCCTCATCATCCAACTCTTCCATCATTTTTTTTTCCAGACATGGAGTTGTATTGGACCAAACGTATATACAAATCCCCTTATTTATCTATCAAATATATCAAAGATTGCATGACAAAGCATTTGATTGATTAGATGCTATATGCAATCCGCTGCAGTACTATGTAGGTATGATGTCCGCACAGCTGCAGAAGTATAAATCAGGCATTGGGAAGCCATAAGACAAGAAAGGTTTGATGAATTCTGGTGACCCCTTTAAACTTTCCTAGATCGTCGTTTTACGAAGGTAACCCGGTTAAGTGGTTTGTACGAGTACTGCATTGCTCTAGCTTTAACTGAATTATTACTGTGTATGTCAATGGGCTGTTATGTGACTCCTCAGCGTGTCTCTGGTGGGACGGCGCTGTTGGACTTCCTCCCCTCTCTCCCTCTCTGATTAATACTTGATGCTGCGATGATAGCTTTCCCACGCACCGTAGCATTTGGTGGATGTTTGAGACTATGGGGAGATGTCACTCTCTCTCTCTCTCTCTCTCTCTGTGTGTGTGTGTGTGTGTGTGTGTGTGTGTACAACTTTGTCAGGGTGATTAAGGCCACATGTTATTGATTGGCAGACCACTTGAAGTGCAACATCATCATAAATAATTCTTCTGCCTTCCAGAATAAACTATCACCTTTGTTGGCCGCCCCGACGCTGTTCCACTGAAGAGGGAATGCATTTTTTATGTTTTTACTTGACCTTAATTTAAGTTGTACAAGAGCGATTTCTTATTTACGAGCTCTCGCGGAAATCAACAGATGTGCAAACCATTTAAGGCACCCACTATATATTTATCTGTATGTATTCAGCTGGGATTACCTCATCTATAATCAGTCTGTGTGATTCTGGTAGGCTGAACATACTGTATATTCTGATAACTTACACTGAATGGATCCCCTGCAGTTTTGATATTACGTCTTACATGTGAAGTTTTATTTTTCATCATGCACTGATACCATTGCGGGGGACCTCCTCTCAGCTGTTCTTCCTTGCAGACACCAAGGAGGACCGAGTCATGGCAGCAGTACAGAATAGTATGCAAATAAAGTTTAAACATTCACTTGAAATGTCACAAATCAACAGAAAGAGAATAAACATCTAGGAACTCTAATGTGGAATATAACAGTGCTAAAAATGTTTGATTTTGATTCTTTAAATAAAACACATTTAAAACTGAAAACTTTCTGTTTAAATGTTTTGTTTAAATCGTTCGTGCAATATATACTACAATATGACGACTGTTTCTGTGCGTGCATACAAGTCGTGACAGACGTGTCTTTATTAAGCCATGATTCCCTGATGCAGCAGCCACAAGACAATGACTTCCCATGAGACAGTATAAATATTTAAAGTTTTTACCATCTGCAGAGTCAGATGTTCAGGAATGATGGTATTTTAGGAAAGGAGTTTCTCTACAGCTTCACAGGATTCTTCCAAAACACAAAGTGTTTTTGGATGAGATGCTTTTATTCTTGCATTGTGTGTTGGTCTGACATCCACCAACACAGCCAGGGTTTGAGGTTCGATTCCCACCCACAATAGAGCTCACAGGGATGATTTATAGCATTTGATCACATCTAAAAATAGAGTGTGCAATAAATCTAGTGGAATAAATGAAAATAAAAGTGTAACATGTGCAGCAGTGTTTCCAGACATTGCATGGCAGCATCAGTAAGAAATGTCTACAAGCTTCCAATTATAGTTTTTTTTACATTTTAGTAGATTAAACACATCCTTTTTCTGGAGCTGACAGCAACATTTAAACTGCTATTTCCTACAATATAGATTTCCTTTTTTACAAGAGTAAAGACCTTTGCACACCAAGTCTGTATTTTTCATACGAAATTGTTGCACGTTTGAAAATAAATACGACCTCACGTTGTGTCAATCACGTTTACACACCGACTTTCGTTATAACATTTTTCGGAACAGGTTTGATTTCTACATTTTTTGCATCCGTCAAAAGAGGGTTGTTTGACCTCTCAGAGCCACCGTCCGTGCAAACGTCATCATCTAAAATGTCATCTGATAAACATTCAAATCATCTCCCAGAACAAAGCACTTTACGATAAAGAAATAAAAGAATACAGAGATTTTAAATATATATTTTGGCAGGTGATTGCAGCACAGCTTGGAATCAGATGGTCACAAAACAAAGAACGTATGAAAGATAACACAGTAGTGATTGTCCTCTAGGCAGCTAAACGATAGCTTCTTGCTAATATCATTCATTCATTAGCCCCGTTTGGGACTAGCCCTATCCATTGCACCCACGTAATATTCAGTTTTGTCTCGAATTGCGAATTTTCGTAATGATTAGAATAATAAAAACGCATCAGACTCAGTGTGCAATGCTCCATCAAATGTTGCCTTGCTTTGCTTTTTATCCAAAGAGCTCTGGGCCTCCAATATGGCTGCCGTGGCGCGCATCACGTCACTTAAAAAGCTCTCTCTGCAAAAAGCCAAACACACACACACATGTTGAAAGAGAAACAAACACATACTAAGCTCACACAGAGGAGCGTATGTAAAGAAAGAGACGAGCCGACAGCGGGATAAAAGGGACCGTCTAAAAGTGTCTCTAAGCGTTTTTCTGCATGTGAAGTCGGTCGCTCGGCCTTCTGGGATGCTCTGCTGCCTGTTTGATGCCTTTGAGACGGCCTCATCCATATTGCATCGTCTTTACCATGAGCTCTGATCGCTCCTCATAGAGACATAAAGCAGCAGCACAGGGAGAGGAGGTGAAGGGAGGGGGGGGGGGAGAAGGAGGGAGGACACGGGGAAGGAACACAGAAGAAGAGAGGAGACAACGGGGGACAAATTGGGAAGAAAGAAAGGAGACGTTTGGAGAAGAGAGGAGGAGGAAATGAAAAGGATGGAAAATAACAGAAAAGGAAGATTCAAAAAGAAAGGGAGATGCTTTTATACCAAATGACACACCCGAGTCATCTTTCTCTAACACACACACACACACACACACACACACACACCCATCAACCTCCTGTCCCTCTGCATTAGGAGCTGCCTGGGGGCATGCGAGGCACACAGATACTGAGAGAGTAGAGTAGAGTAGAGTAGAGTGGTGGTTGGGGGGATCGGCCTGTTAAGAGCTGTCATTTAAATAAAGGTTAGTCGAGGGAGCGAATGGGAGCAGCCTGTGTATATCTGTCACATGACATAGTATGTAAAGAGTTCATACTGGCAATAAAGGGATCCGCTTCTAATGCAACTTCTCACAGAACGAAGTATCTTATGGTACATGTCCACAAGATCCGTCCTTTCCACGCTTCCCATTCATTGTTTCTGTAAGCAGCCATTCAATGCATTCTGGTAGTGTGGTGGCGCGATCCGAGAGACGAGGCGTCGGCCGCTCCTCATTTGCATAAAGTCGAGGTCTAGGCTACTTTATGCAAATCAGGGGCGTCCGGCGTGACTCGCCGCAACTTTTAAACTAACCGTTGTCAATCCAAAATAAAGATGTAGTAACTGCATGGCTTATATCTCATAAAATGTTTTCAGAAACACATTTCGGCAAACTATTTTTGTGATGTAAGAGAGGAAAGTCTCCAAACAAGAGCTCAGGAGCCGGCCTTATACCACTAAGTTAACAAATGAAACAATCTACAGTAAATACAAGAGATCCATTAATAAAAGGCCAGTCATACTGTAAGCAATGCCCGTCAGAATGAGTCCAATGAATAAGTAATACATGTGAAAAAAAGAAGATTTAAAAATATCGACAAAACTACGTCTGCAAGTTTCACTGCAGAGCTTCGAAAATGTTCTTCTGTGGCGAGGAGGAGGAATGACAGTAACTCTCAGAATTACTATTCATGTAAATAAAGCACGCTGAAGTGAACTCTGAGAGAGAGATGGAGGGAGGGAGAGAATAAGAGAGTCATAGAGAGATGGAGGGAAGAGGGTGGGAGGAGGAGGGAGGAGGGAGGGATGATGGGTTCTTTAGTGGTTGTGTGATCTCAGCCACCAGTTCCACAGCTGGTGCACCAGCAGGCAGCCCAGCCTGGCCATATGCTGCCTGGGCTGCTCCCATTGCTCCCATTATCCTCGGTGGAGCAGC
>CAKAOH010038919.1:0-69644 GCA_916701665.1 Sebastiscus tertius
TGTGGATGAAGGACCACCAGATCAGGACCCTGTCATGGCCAGCCCAATCTCCAGACCTGAATCCCATTGAAAACCTCTGGAATGTGATCAAGAGGAAGATGGATGGTCACAAGCCCTCAAACAAAGCCCAGCTGCTTGAATTTTTGCGCCAGGAGTGGCATAAAGTCACCCAACAGCAATGTGACAGACTGGTGGAGAGCATGCCAAGACGCATGAAATCTGTGATTGTAAATCAGGGTTATTCCACCAAATATTGATTTCTGAACTCTTCCTAAGTTAAAACATTAGTATTGTGTTGTTTAAAAATGAATATGAACTTGTTTTCTTTGCATTATTCCAGATCTGAAAACACTGCATCTTTTTGGTTATTTTGACCAGTTGTCATTTTCTGCAAATAAATGCTCTAAATGACAATATTTAGATTTGAAATTTGGGAGAAGTGTTGTCAGTAGTTTATAGAATAAAACAAAAATGTTCATTTTACTCAAACACATACCAATAAATAGTAAAACCAGAGAAACTGATTTTTTCCATATATATGTTTTTTTCCATATATATATATATATATATATATATATATATATATAAACTGGGGAAAAAAAGTTTGTAAACTTGTGTTTGGTGGATTATTTCTCTGTTGTTCCAATGCTAATGGTCATTGTATTTTACATCGTTGGGAAGCCTGTTTATTTACCATGACAATGATGTCCGACTTGTAAGGATCATGCATTTGTGGGATGAGCAGCACAGCTGATTATGTGGGTAGCGCCCAAGAAAAATTTGCCAAAATGCTCTGCCAAAACATAAACATTGGGTTGACATTGGGTGAAGGCGGGGGGGTACACCCTGGACAGGTCTCCAGACCATCACAGAGTTGACACATAGAGACAGACAACCATTCACGCTCACATTCACACCTACGGCTAAATTAAAGTCAACAATGAACCTAACCTGCATATCTTTGGACTGTGGGAGGAAACCGGAGAACCCGGAGAGAACCCACGCCAACAAGGGGAGAACATGCAAACTCCACACAGAAGGGCCCCAAGCCGGGTTTGAACCTGCAACCAAGAAACCAAACTGGGTGACAGTTTTAAATGTTTCTGGTATATCAGGTCTCTCACAGTATCTCATGCTGTGTATTCTATTTAAAAACACAGGAAATGAAACCAAAGATGTGGACCGGTTTGGGAGGGTGTCACATGGTCTCTATCATCTCTCTATATTCTGTATTCATGTTGCAGTGCAAGGCTGAGAAACTGGGAGCATGTTAACAAGGTCTGAAGTTCCAGTGCAGCTGAGTCTGATTCAGCTCATCATCTGTTCTGTATCATCAGTCACTGAGGCTCATGGGTACTGTAGTATTTTGTGGAACTTTATAATGAGTAATTTTCAAAGCAAAAAGCCACTGTGCACTACCTGCTCAGCAGCTAACAGCACACAGTTAGACTATTGCTTGTGAACATATTGAAGCATTTAGCAGATAAAGAGACAGATATTTCTCTCAGGAGTTGGTGGAGACCAAACACAGAGATAAAAGAGAGTCAATATTGGACTTATATTCATCAGGTGGACACAAACACAAAGACTCCTAATGAATGTTGATCTGTAATTGATGGATGTGGAAATAAGCCACTGATTGCTAACTAACAAGTCCACGTTCAGTGCGGATGGATCATCCAGGTGACTTCTGTATTGAGGAACACTGAGGTTAACCTTCAAAATGGGAAGTTTGCCCACTTTGTTTCTGTACTCCCAACACATTTTTATTGAAGGTGTCACAGGAGTGTGTACGAGGCAATAGAACTGACGACCCAGTTGGAAACTGACGGAAGCGCTTCAAAGGCACTTCTGTCCGGAGTGGTTTCATCGTTTTGCTCTGCTTAATGGAACTCACCTGTAATCCCTTGACTGCGGCTCCTCCTCGGGCAAAGTGGCCATAAAGGACATTAACTCAGCCATGCCAGCTACACAAAGGACAGTCCTGCAGTGTCAATGTGACATTCAACAGTGCTGTGGAGAGCCAGACGAGCACAGCGGTGGTTCACAGCATTATTGCGGGAGTTCCCGTCTCCTTCCCCATTCCCGAAGAAAATGGCTGCAAGTCTGGAATTCAGTGTCCCATCCTGAGGCATAAAGTACCACTATCTGGACCCGCATCCCGGTACCCTGCAAAGCTGGCCGTGGAGTGGGAACTGAGAGACGACAACAAAAAACAGCTGTTCTGCATCAGGTTTCCTGTTCCGATTGTGAGCTAAGCTAGCAACAATACCTCTCTAAAATGTAAATGACATTAAGATCTCATTTTATTCATTCATAAAATTGCTTCTTAAGATGTACAGTATGTCTTTCAGCAGTTTGCAAGTCTTTGCCGCACTCACATCTCGAATCCTGCTGAAATGAATAATCTGCTGATTTTTGCTTCCTAACAGTCGATTATAAGAGATGTTATGCGGTTAATGTTCATGTGAATGACTCTGAACCACATTCCACTGCAGTGCAAAAATCTTGTCTCACTGGCTGCTGTTTAGTCAGAAAAGGTACATACTGTACTTTTTCTTTACTAAAACATTTGTAATATTTCTTACTGCCCTTGTACTGCTAGACATATAAAATTGGATATTGTAAATGGAAATAAATTATTACAACGGAGTATTAGGGCCACATTGAGGGGGGAAAAAAATCTGAGATTTAGAGAATAAAGTCATAATATTACAAAAAAAAGTTGGAATACTATGAGAATAAAGTCATAATATTACAAAAAAAGTTGGAATACTATGAGAATAAAGTCATAATATTACAAAAAAAGTTGTAATATTACAAGAATAAAGTCATAACTTTAGGATAAAAAAAGTAATTTTCATCCTCCACAAAAGAGTCAGTTTCCCCATCAGCTCCGTGTGGTTCTTTCTTTGGAACAAAAACAGTTTCTTGCACAATCTTTTCCAGGTGCTGATACTGATGATGATGTACTGCTGATGAGCCAAAAGATGAAGTATTATTTGTGAAACCTAAACTAAAGTAGAACTTCACAAGATGCTCCACGTTCCTCATCTTCACACAGGCGGCCCGCTGCTCTATTTCCCCTCTAAAATAACACCTCAAATTACTGCTTTATAATATTATGACTTTATTCTCCTAATACTATGACTTTATTTCTGGTAAACCTATGACTTTATTCTCCTAATATTATGACTTTATTCTCAAAATTACATTTATTCTTTTTTTTCCTCAATGTGGCCCTCTGTCATAAATTATATAGAAATCGAAAAATAACAAAAACACAAAGCCACTGAGGCAGAAGAAAAAAGGACTTCACTAAATTAATGTTCAAATAACAGGTACACAGACAGGCAAGAGAAGCAAGCAAACAAAATCCAGGGGAGCAAGGCAGGCAGGTCAAAACACAGGTAGCAGATATTGAGCAGAAAATCAGGTATAGATGGCTGGAAGTGGACAAACTGGTCAGGAGAAAGAGCTGAAGGGCTGACGAGATAATGAGGTGCAGGTGTGTCAGTAGGTGGGGATGATTTGGGAACGTGAACTGGTGAGCAGGTTTGGTGGGAAAGACTGAGGACATCTGGTGGAGAACAGCAGGTCTGGAGATGCATGTTGGCCCTGGAGGAAAGTGAGAGGTGGCTGGAGACGGGGACTGAGTGGAGGATGAGCAAAATAAAATAAACCGAGGCAGCTGCCACACAGAGGGAATATTACACGTACCATCACGCTGGAACTGTTTCACTTGTACTGTGACCCTAAAAGGATGTAACGCTGTAGTGGTGTTGCCTCCATGTTGCACCAGACTGTTTGTTTTACAGTGTGCTGTGTTGGAAACAGCAGTCAGCTGACTGGAGGACACTGCAGGAGTCACTATCAGCACAGAGGTGAGTCACTGCACATGGTATGAGCTGCTCTCCCTGTTTCCTGTTCACACCTTCTATCAAACACTCTGAGCAGCCGATTTCAACTCTGCAGTGTCTCCATCCAGAGTACGTCAACACTTTGTAAACACATCTTTTTCTCTATGTCTCAGCTCTCCATCCAGACTAAAACAGCACCCAAAAGAACAATGCTTTTCCAAAATGATCTCAGTAAATGAGTACGTAAATCTTAAAACAACAGTTTGGTGTTTAAGTGAGATTCAACGGAAGTGGCTACTTAGATCTTTTACTTAACGGTCCCATATCGTGCTCATTTTCAAGTTCATGCTTGTATTTTGTGTTTCTACTAGAACATGTTAACATGCTGTAATGTTCAAAACCTTTATTTTTCTCATACTGTCTGTCTGAATATAACTGTATTTACCCTCTGTCTGAAACGCTCCGTTTTAGTGCATTTCAACGGAATTGCAACGGAATTGCGTTGCTAGGCAACAGTTTGGGTCCATGTTTACTTCCTGTCAGCTGATGTCATTAACATACGCTGCAACAGGAAATAAACTGGGACACATTTAGAATGTTTAAAACCGTGTAATGGTCTACATATTGTATAATTGTGACATCACAAATGGACAGAAATCCTGACGGCTTGTTTCAAACGCACAATTTCTGAATATTGAACGTTTCAATACTTTCACAGTATTTATATGGCACTTAAACCTGCTTTATAATATAACAGACATGACAATCTCACTTTTTACAATATGGGACTGGTAAATACTGCAATGTAGAAATACTCTGTTACAAGTAAAAGTTCTGCATTCAATATCTTACTTAAATGTCCCATATTATGCTCATTTTCAGGTTCATACTTGTATTTTGTGTCTCTACTAGAACATGTTTACATGCTGTAATGTTCAAAAAACCCTTTATTTTCCTCATACTGTCTGTCATACTGTATTCACCCTCTGTCTGAAACGCTCTGTTTGAGGACCATTTCAACTGAATTGCGTTGCTAGGTAACAGCTTGGGTGTTTACCATGTTTACTTCCTGTCAGGTGATGTCATTCCCATACACTGCAACTAGAAATAAAGAATGTATATTGCCAAGAAGTGAAAGTCAGTTGTTCGTTCCATTGCAACGTCAGGGCAAAGCAGCAGCGCTACGCTTCCATTTTGGACTGAAAGCGACTACCAGACAGCAGTAAAACGTCTGCCTACAAAGTGCCGTACAAAAGCAAAACAAAAGCATTTCTATTCTATTGTCACATTCTACCAAAATGGCCTGTGTTGAACAATAAAAAATCAGAAATATGATAAGCCTTTTCAGTCCAAAATGGCGGCAGCGGCTGTTGTCCAGAAACACCACCACTGCTGTTGTCTCTTTGCTGGAAATAAACTGGGACATATTTAGGATGTTTATGTTTAAAACTGTGAAATGGTCTAAATATTGTTGATTTGTGACATCACAAAATTACAGAAATCCTGACAGCTTGTTTCAGATGCACACGAAAATTTCTGAGTACAGGATGTGTGTATTTCTCTGTGGATTGAACGTTTCGATACTTTCATAGTATTTATGTAGAACTTAAACCTGCTTTATAATAAAAAAGACATGAAAAATCTCACTTTTTTTCCCAATATGAGTCCGTAAAAGTACAAAAGTATTAGCTTCAAAATACTGAATACTGAAATTTGAAAAGTAAAAGTACTCATTATGCAGAATGACCCATTTCAGAAAAATATGAAATATATTATTGGATTATAATTATTGATGCATTAATGTGTTCATCACTTTAATGTTGCAGCTGCTAAAGGTGGAGCTAATTTTTACTTTATATACTGCTGGGTAGTTTAATCTGTAATAATACATCATCATTTATTAATAGATTATATTTTGTATTAATAATCTCAATCTGCAAAGTAAGTAAGTAAGTTATCAAATAAATGTAGTGATGTAAAAAGTACAGAATTTCCCTCTTAGATGTAGTGCAGTAGAAGTATTAAGCTGCAGGAAATAGAAATACTCAAGTAAAGTACAAGTACTTCAAAGTTGTACTGAAGTAACTTGAGTAAATGCACTATATGTAAATGAGAACAACTAAATGGTGAATTTGTATGTGTGTGTTGACCCAGTTGTTGCATGCCACTGACACACAGAGTTATCTTTAGTCACCAGCAGGAAGACTGAGGGTGATGGCAGCTGCTCGGTTGCCTAGCAACAGGTGTGGACTGTTTACAGTGGAAGTTAACAGACGCCTGCATGACAAGAGAGAAGATGACATAAATACATGTGTTGTTTATATGTTGTTCATGTTAACTCAGTAGTGGAACAACTAAGTACATTTACTCAAGTACTGTACCGAAGTATGAATTTGAGATGCTTGCACTTATTTAACTTATTTACTTCTTTTCATGCTACTTTATACTTCTCCACTACATTTTATCTGACAGCTTTAGTTACTTTACAAATTAAGATTTTTAAACACAAAACAAATGAAGAGTTTATAAAATATGATGTTTGGTTATAAATGAAACTCCTCAACAGTTTATACAGCTGAAACCATTAGTCCATTAATCAATCAGTCGATTGACAGAAAATTAATGAATTCAACTATTTTCATGGTTGAAGTCATTTTTCATTCCAGATTTGCTGCTTTTCCTTTTAACAATGTTAATAATGGTAATGTATTAGTAATAATGTTAATAATGGTAATGTATTAGTAATGATGTTAAGGTCTGGACTGTTGGTTGGACTAAACAAACATTGTGAAGGAGTCACTTTGGGCTCTGGGTCATTGTGACATTCGGACAGATAATCAGAAAGCATCCGTTCATTAGTACCTTTTATAACATTCAGTCAGTACGTCTATCCACATCCTGTTTATCTCAACAACATGACGTTAAACTCTGAATCTTTCCATCTGAATGAGAATTAAATTAACTTGCAGCACATTTTCAACAAACAAGCTTCAGCCTTTGCTTCCATCTGAGCATCCTTGAGGTTACATGTAAAACAATAATAATCATTATGGAATGTCCGAATTACAAGACTGTTTCCCAACTTAGATTGTTTCTCTCTTTTTTGTGCACTTCTTCTTCTTCTTTCTTGTTTTTGCTTTTTTGTTTTCAGGAGGAATTGCATTAGCAGTGGGGGATGTCTTACTTTCCTCTTTAGGATTGAAACAGCTTATTCTTCTTTCAAAAGGTAACAAAACATTGGTCACAAAAATGAGAAATACTGAACTCTTTACTTGTTTTTTTCGGCCTTAAATGCACCGTATGTCTGCCGCTTGGGGTCTCTCAATAAAACAATAACAAAAGGCGGAGTTTGGTGGCATCGTGAAGTACCGTGGGATCATGGGAATCTCCACCACCACTGACGTCATTGCAGTCCCAGTTAGGATTGCTTCAGCGTTTGCCGTTCAGGAGGTTTTACCTGGGTCCGACTTATCCACAGAGGACCTGAAAAAATCAGCGTATTACCGACGCCCTCTGGCAGACACCGTGTGTGCTGGTTAGCTGCCACTAACGTTTGCTCAGCCTGTTTCTCTGATGACTTAAGATCAAGACGTCCGGTTAAATACATATACATAAGTGTATCGTAAAAATGTGTCTTAAAACTGGATAAAAAGTCAATCTATGACAGCTTCTGGTAGACAATCACAGTACTGGCGCTCGCACAAAGGAGATGTGTCGCCACTGACAGGCGATCAAATGAAACGTAACCGTTATCTTGATTAAAACTACAGATTTCTCGGGTTTGAAAGTTGTTGGAAAAATGTAAATACACAACTCAACACAATATATAACATAGGTCTAGTAGTTTTTAAACAATTTAATGCAGAAAAGTTACATATTATACCTTTTAAAGGGACTGTTTGTAAGAATCAGAAATGTCTTGTTAACAGCCTCACCTGTGGCCGTTAAGTCTAAACTAACTCTTCTGCAGTGTGGAGTGTGCGCGCATGCACATGAGAGTGGAGCGAAAGAGTGAGAACGAGCGCGATGTCTGAGTGAAGGCAGGCAGAGGAGCAGAGGAGCAGAGTACAGCAGAGACTCCGGTCCTGGAGACCAAAGCTACGGTCTCTCCCGCGTCCTCCGACCGCGACCAACACTGTTTAACAGACGGGCTTCACTAGATACAACCAAGAGGTTTTGGTGCTTCACTGTAGTTTGTGTTGGAGTCTGAGTCTGAACAGCGTAGCCACATGCGAGCGCGCATGGGCCACCGACCCACAATGATTTATACGTGTAAGAAGTTACAAGCAGTCCCTTTAAAGTCAATTACTTTAAAATACTTGAATCAGCCTGAAAAATACCAACCATATATAGGTAATAATAATGTTATCAAAAACCCCAACATACACCGAAACATAACTTAAACCTAATTCTAAACCTCAAACAGAAGAGGTGAGGACAAGACCAAATGTCCTCTGACACTCAAACTGGTCCTCACAAAAATAGAACTACAAGAATACACATACATGCACGCATGCATTCACAGGCACACGCACACGCACGCATTCACAGGCACATGCACGCACGCACGCATGCATGCACGCACACACGCACACACACACCTCAGCTTCACCCACTGGGAGACAGAGATGAGGGGGAGGGGGATTACACAGCACTTTTCACTTTCTCTACTGATGTCTGCTGTCTGAGTATTTATAACACACACACACACACACACACACACACACACACACACTCACACACAACAGATGCCCATTCCTGATGTAATACGCTCAGTCAGGAGATAGTATGTGTGTTGATTCCAGTTGATATTTCCATGGATTAAAGGTGTTGTTGCTGTCGGTTTGGTGGAAAATACTCTGCAGAGCTGGCTGATGGGAAACATTTCTGAGGTGTGGCGAGGCATGATGATGTGTGTGTGTGTGTGTGTGTGTGTGTGTGTGTGTGTGTGTGTGTGTGTGTGTTGTTATGATAATTAATGCATTCTTAAATCCATTCATAGGTGAGGATAAAGTCCAAATGTATTTATATGATGGACGCATTGATTATGCTAATGATCACTCAGATCCTTTATTGTAGTAAAAGTAGTAATACCACACTGTGAAAACACTCTGGTACAAGTCAAAGTCATGCAATCAAATGCTCACTTAAAGGGGAACACCACCTAAATGAAGAATTCCAATATGTTATTTCCATGGCCGAGTAAAGTTCAATCAATATGAACATGAACATGAGCTCCTCTCTGTCAAAGCCAGAAACCAGAGAAGTAATGCCCGGTTCAGACTACACGATATCAGCCCGATATCAGCCTGACACGGCCATCGTAGGGGATCGGGAACGATAAATGAGTGCCGTGTGCGAAAACCAACCCTCTTATCTTGTGTAGTGTGTCTTAGTACACGACAACCGACGCCACGTCTGGGACGCCCCACAACACCCCAAGGAAAAGTCTAGCCTCTCAGAATTCCAGTCTTGACACGGCTAGTGTGACATCTCCAACGACGTGTTCCTTTGCGTTGACCAATCAGGTGCTCTCTCCAGCGCACAGTCGCAGTCAGGTCTCTTGGTAATAGACAAACATGGAGAAAAGGAGGAGGGATGCTGAGTTTGCTGCTGTCAGGTGAGACAAACTGACTGAAGTATGGACAGCCCGTACCGTCCTCTCTGTGCCACCCAGGAGCGCATCCACAACACGCATCCTTTCTTTTCTTTTTCTTTTCACAACACAAGACCGCCAGCATCACACAACACTTCTGTCCCCATGATTGACAGTTGCTTCAACCGCCTCCCCGATGACGTCTGAACTTGCGCATGATCGTGGAATACGACGTACCGTGATTGGTCGTGGTCATACGTGTAGTCTTGCCAGTCACCCGACCAAGCCAAGACACTGCAAGAGTTTATGGCGCTGTGATCGTTAGATCTGACATGGTGACCATCGTCAAAGACAAAAATATCATGTAGTCTGATCCCGGTATTAGACCATAGGAATATCTGTCCATCCATTATCTGTAACCGCTTATCCTATTCAGTGTTGTGGGGGGGCTGGAGCTGATCCCAGCTGACATTGGGTGAAGGCAGAGGGGAACACCTGGACAGGTCTCCAGACTATCACAGGGCTGACACATAGAGACAGACAACCATTCACACTCACATTCACACCTAGGGGACATTTAGAGTCAACAATGAACCTAACCTGCATGTCTCTGGACTGTGGGAGGAAGCCGAAGAACCCGGAGAGAACCCACGCTGACACGAGGAGAACATGCAAACTCCACAGAGAAGGACCCCAAGCCGGGTTTGAACCTGCAACGCTCTTGCCTCGAGGCGACAGTACTGACCAGGACCGCCGTCAGGCACGGGCAAAGGTTACAGCTGTCCCCGGGCCCAAAGTCAGGGGGGGCCCAAGGCCAGGGTCATGCAAAGGTCTATGGTTGACCCTTATATGGGATCAAGAACAAAACTTAACTTACTGACCTATAACACTGGCAGTAAAAGTTAAATATATTTACATGATAAATAAACATATTGGTATCATTAAAACACCTTTCAACTTATCATTTCATACCCCCAGCCCCCTGCTGTTATTGTGAAAATGGTCCGGTCCAAACTGGACCCGGAGAAAGGGGTGTGCACCACCAACCCTAACCCTAACCCTAACCACCACCACACGGAGTGAATGCGCTAGGAGAGGTCCAACGGTCCAACGGGGATCCTTCCACACCGGGCGAGCGGCCGTCATTCACCCGCTGAGTTGAATCTCCCGGGCAGACTGAGCGGGCGGCTGACCGACCCCACCCGTGGAGAAATGTAAAATTATTATCAGGTCATTATGAAACTGTGGCGGGCATAATTAACGGGAAACAGCTGATTGATGAGAGATGGCGCCATCTACACGGACTCAGATGTCCCAAGTCCTAAATATAAATATGATGTAATGGAACTTCCTGCTGTAGGGACCTATATAATAAAGTAACTGATAGTGAAGATGACAGAAGTTGAGTTGATTAACTACATTCACATGATTTGAGTCAAGTGATTCACACGTTTTGTTATTTCAGAGTTCTGTTTGCCATAGGTTTATTTGATCAATAGTTTAATTTAAAATCAATACACAGGCTGGATAAGACCTGGGACCCTTAAAGTAACCCTGTTTATTTCCATTGAATAAGAGAGCATTTAGACATTAACCATCATGGTGGCATGTCTTGATAAACCACAGTGAATGTGTCAATAAATAAATAATAAATTAGGTCTATGATTCTAAATTAGAAAAGTTCTGATCAGTCAGGAATAGATGTGGTTTTAAATATTAATAACTATCACAGACTGTGGGATAAAACACACTAGAAGCCTGATTCTCCTTTACAATAATTCACCAGCTACATGTTTACAATTATTATTAAGATCAGTGTATATGATGGAATAGTAGCATTAGAATGTACCACAGGTCACCAAATTTGGGCTTTTATAAAAAAAATTCTCCGGGGTGGCCTCATGCCCCCGGATCTCCCTAGTTGGCTATTATCTCCCCCTGGCTTTCTATTCCACATCCTTGTGGATGGCCCTGATCAGGGCCTCAACAAAATAAAAGCCAGGGTACAAAGAGATCAAGATAATGAAAGGATCAGAGAGGCAATGAACACATTTGTGGAGAAGCAGCAGGTATGACAGGCGAAGCTGAGCGTATAAAGATGAGGAGCAATAGGCAGACTAGCAAATAAAACCCACTCGCTCATTTTTAAAGTTGGAGTGAAGATACTGGTATCATATGAAACTGGGCGACCTGGAGTCGGAGTGGATGAGGGGCCCAATTTGGAAAGTCTGCCCCCTGCCCATAATTCCTAACGGCTGGCCTGGTGCTAACCACTGCTGTTTTAGGGGTCGGTGTCTTGCTCAAGGGGACAAACTGGCACTTCTCCAGCTACCAGTCCACTCTCCGCACTTGAACTTGAACCTGCAACCCTCCAGTTCCCAAGCCAAGTCCCTATACGGACTGGACCCCTAGCTACTGGCTGTCAGATAAATGTAGTGGAGTAAAAAGAACAATATTTACCTCTGAAATGTAATGGAGTAGAAGTATTAAGTGTAGTACGAATGGAAATACTACAGTAAAGTACAAGTACCTTGAATTTGTACGTAAGCACAGTACATGAGTTAATGTACTTAGTTACATTCCACTACTGGTGAATCCCACTTGAACACTCATACAGAGAAGCCACACAGAAAAATGTGAAAGAGGTTTACAATAAGAATATGGAAATGTTTCTGCATGAGGCTCAATGTTTCTACGTTGAGCTGCAGTGACGAGATAGAAACACCAAGAGCCAATTTGGTCCTAAATCCACAATGTATAATAATAACAATATCTATTTTTTGTCCTCCATCATTTATATCATAATCAGAAAACGGTTTATTGCCAAATATATTATATAATATAATATATATATTGCAAATATTTACCAAGGAATGTGCAAATGTTGACGGGATATGAAGAAGAAGAAGCAGTACATTAGGAAGCAATCTATAGAGTGCTGCAGGAATGAGTCCTACAACCCAGAAATGAGTCAGCATTTGGGCACTTCCGGTTCCCTCATCTGGAAGTCAACGGGTTATATGAATGGGATTTTAGTTGGATGCCTGTAATAAGGTCTGTGGTTAACACAAGCTGAAGAGATTTTAACGTTTTGTTCTACAATATAAAATACATCAATAAATACCTCACTCGTGAATTTTGAAGCTGCTCTGTGTATTTAAAAAGGCGGTTGCTAACAAGTAGCTAAATGAGACTACTAAACGTCATCACGCCGACTCGTCCTCCTTTACAGTCTCGTTGAGTTTACTTGCACTCATGTGACCGTGGTGTAGTTCGTTTAAATGGTAAATGGACTTGCATATTTATAGCTCCTTTCTAGTCTTCTGACCACTCAAAGCTCTTTACACTACATGTCAGCATTCACCCATTCACACACACATTCACACACTGATATCAGAGGCTGCTAAGATGCCAACTTTGTCCATCAGGATCTAATCTAAATACTCATTCACACACCGATAGCACAGCCTTCGGGAGCTATTTGGGATTCAGTATCTTGCTGAAGGACATTTTGACATGTGGACTGGAGCAGCCGGCGATCGAACCGCCAACCTTCCGGTTGGTGGACGACCTGCTCTACCTTCTGAGGAGCTTAAATTAGCTTAATTTAGTTTAATGTTTGCTTTTTACTACTGGCGATTGCATTTACATTTCAAAAGTCATAAAAGTGGTGTTCATTTGTGAAGATTATCTTGCTGAACAAAACGTGTAAGTATCAGAAACGTTTGTTTGCCATGGAGTTTATTTTCTGAAATAATCCAAAACACAATGGAACTATAATGGCACTCGGAGAGCGCAGACCTCCCCAACCTGCCCGAGTACGATTGCCCCCCCTCTCTGTGCAGCTTGTGCCATCAACCACATGTATTTTTGTTTATGTTGAGATCAGCGTCATGAACGCGTCATCAGTTACACTGCGCATGTCCTAAAGCCTGTGGTGTTAATGCACAGGCTGAGCGAAGTTATTAAAAGAAATTCCGAAGCCGGATAATGATCCGGATCGCCACCAAAATCTAATGGATTGTTCATAGTGTCACACCCCACCCCTCCAAAAAATGTCATTTAAATCCATCGCAGACTTTTGGAGTTATTGTCCAAACGGACAAAGCAACAAAGCAACAAACCAACAACCAACAAACCAACGCCAGTGAAAACATAACCTCCTTCCTAGGCCAAAGGCCATAATCTCATTGGCTTTTTGTAGAGGGAACCAGGGTGATGCTAACTTTCTGGTTGGCCTACAAAATTACATCATCCCTGGAGCACTCTATTAATGGCCAGTAAATATCTGTCTGTCTGTCTGTCTGTCTGTTTGTCTGTCTATCTCTCTGTCTGTCTGTCTGTCTGTCTGTCTGTCTCTCTGTCTGTCTGTCTGTCTATCTGTCTATCTGTCTGTCTGTCTGTCTGTCTCTCTGTCTGTCTGTCTGTCTATCTGTCTCTCTGTCTGTCTGTCTGTCTGTCTGTCTGTCTGTCCGTCCGTCTGTTTGTCTCTATCTATGAAAAGGATGATTGTGAACAGATCCTTTAGTACCCAGGGAGAAAAGAAAAGGTGTGGTTGGAAAATCAAAGACGCTGTGTCATGCCGGGCCAGCATCTCACACACACACACAAACACACACACACACACACACACACACACACACACACACACACACACACAGCAGGAGATCGATATAGGGTGAAGGAGCCAAGTGGTTGTGAGTCAGCACTGAATCTTTGCATCTCTTTCTCTTTTTGTTCTACTCTTTTGACCTAAAATTGGGAGAAAGTCTTGTTAAACTAAAGCAGACTGTAGACTAAATACAGACATTGAAGCATAAATCTAACTGCTGTGTTACTTGTCCAATTATGTTTTTATATAGTGAGCACTAAAACATCCAAAAGCTTTATTATTAATAGCAAAAACAAATTGCCGTTAATGTGTTATTATCGTGTTAACTTTGACAGCCCCAGAATAAAATCATTAACATGTAAGCAGCATTTCAATGTTGTCAAGGGAGAGTTAGCTTTAACAACTTGATATACTGTTGTGTACTTTAATCTATAATAAAAGTACAAGATTTTCCTCTGAAATGTAGAGGAACATATAAAATATCATAAAATGGAATTACTCTATTACAAGTAGAAGTACATCAACATTGTACTTTTGTACAGAGTGAATGTACTTTGACTGATTTATTGATTTCCGTGTCTTCTACATGATCTTTAACTGTTGAGGATGATGACTTTTTACCTGTTAGGATGTGTTAGCTTTAGCTCAGTCTGTTAGCATGATGGACGCCATCAACTGCATATTTTACACTCTTTTTTTTATTATAAGATTCTCATTTTAAAACAAACAGTTGGAAATAGAAAGTCACCTGCTATAAACTATAAGCTACCAGGCTCTCTGATCAGATGTGACCTGCTGACAGTCCCTAATGTCAAACTAGACACCTGGCTATATTCCTGGATAAAATAGTGGCGCCCATTCCAGTAGGATGAAGGCCGTCTGCTTTTAGCAGGTCGGGGCGGCCCCAGAAAGAAAACCAGTTATAGACAAAACGAAATAATTACTACAATATTAAGCCAGCCAGCGGTTCAGTGAAGTAAACCTATTCATCTCATCGTTACCCCTCACAGCCAAGAGACTATTCATCAATGCAGACTCATCTTGCAAACTCCAAAACTGGATTTCTTTTGTGACCTCCAACTGCTTCATCCTGACCTGACTGGTGCTGACTTGGACTCCTACTAGTGTTGTAACGGATCGGTAAATTTCCAGAAAATGGAAATTTCTCACAATTTCAATATAAAACTTGTACCTTTTAATCGTGAACATATTTGAGGGGGAAATACACATTAAAATACTAGGTATTGTGGCATGTTTTGGTTAAAAGTATGCCCATTTAAAGCAGCAGTAGCGAGGTAGGAGCAAATATGATTAAAAAAAGTTATTTTTATAAAACGGTCACTATATCATGGCATTAGTCCATGAGACAGGTAATATGAAAAAAATCATGTGCCTCTGTGTCCTCCGGTGTCCTCCAGTGTCCTCCAGTGCTCCTAACGGCATCTGTAGGATTTGACAGGAGGCAGGCCAACAGGACAACGAACAAGACTAGTACCAACAGGACTGGCGAGGGTTGAAACCGGTTTGGGAGAGGTTGACTGCAGACCGGCTTGCGAGTCTTCCCACGGCGCTGAGCAGAGATAAACTCTGCATCACCTCCCGACTGTTTTATCTGTTGTGAGCTCCTCTGAGTTTACAGTAAACTTAAAGGTCCCATATTATGCTCATGTTCAGGTTCATACTTGTATTTTGTTATGTTTACATGCTTTAATGTTTTAAAAAAAAATGTTATTTTCCTCATGCTGTCTGCCTGGATATACCTGTATTTACCCTCTGTCTGAAACGCTCTGTTTTAGTGCATTTCAATGGAATTGCAACAGAATTGCGTTGCTAGGCAACAGCTTGGGTCCATGTTTACTTCCTGTCAGCTGATGTCATTCATATACACTGCATCAGGAAATAAACTGGGACACATTTAGAATGCTTATGTTTAAAACTGTGTAATGGTCTAAATATTGTAGATTTGTGACATCACAAATGGACAGAAATCCTGACGGCTTATTTCAAAAGCTCAGTTTCTGAATATGGACTGTGTGTATTTCCCTGTGGATTAAGCGTTCCGATACTTTCACAGTATTTATATAGAACTTAAACCTGCTTTATAATGTAAACGCCATAAAAATGTCACTTTTTACAATATGGGACCTTTAAAGCCTAATTTCCTAATGTTACAGGCCAGCAGAGAGAGAACACATGAAGAGATGGACAGAGAGTATTCTGGGTGAACAGTCGGCCTCTGTTTATAGACTAGTGGGAGTGTGTTTGTTCAGTAGCTTTATTCACAGATTGAGGCCTACAGCCGACACAAAGGCTCTTCTGTTTGACCTGCTGAGTGTATGTGTCTGTGTGTGTGTGTGTGTGTGTGTGTGTGTGAATGAAGACATGTTGGAGGTCCTCATACTGCCTGTAGGGGTTTGGTTCAGACTAGGGTTAGACTGTGGTTAGGTTAAATTTAGATCAAGGGTTAAAGTTAGGTTTAATATGGTGATACTCCAGGGAGTCAGTGTTAATTTAGTCAACAAAATATATGATCAAAATATACTTTATTTGCGTCAAAACAAGAGTAAAGAAAAAGTGACCTGTGAAAACGAGAACTATGACGAAATGTATAGATTTCAACGGAAAAAAACTGCACGATAACTCAGACCCATTGGGATGACCCTGACCGACGTTACTGTCTCTCAGAGGCTGTAGCAGGTCCAGTTTTAGAGCTAGAGGGATGCTACAGACATCATATGAAACTAGAAAACATAGGGACTTCATTGGTAAGGAGGATAAATAAGTTGGGTTAAATTTTAACAAGGAAAAACTGGCAAGGCTATCTTCAAAGGGGTCCCTTGACCTCTGACCTCCAGATCAGTGAATGTAAATGGGTTCTATGGGTACCCACGAGTCTCCCCTTTACAGACATGCCCACTTTATGATAATCACATAAATGCAGATTCTGAAATGTTCCATTCTGCATAATGAGGTCTTTGAGTATATTTTGAAAACCTTTATATTTTTCAGTAAGCTTCTGAATGCAGGACTTTCACTTGTAACAGAGTATTTCCAGACTGTGGCATCGAGTACTTCTTCCACGTCTGATGCCAGGTCACCTGTTCTTCTAGTTTTAGTCTTTTGTAGTATTTTATTTATAGAAGATTTTTTTCATCAAACTTTGTGAAAAGTAGACATATGTTCCGGAAGTTTCCCGTCCTTATTATGAGAAAAATGAGAATGAGAAGTAGGAAACTGCCATTTTAACAAGTTTTGTGATTCTTTGCTTTTATAAATGAACTATTATTCTCATGTTGGACCTCTGTATATGTGCGCTTGAAGGCCACTTTAATCTCAGGTTGTGAATTTGTTCACCACCTGCTGGCCGTCAGCCATCACTACTTCAGATTTTTACCTGAGTCATCTCACTGAAACCAGGCAACGATCAAAGGTCAAAGGTCACCTAGATAACAGCAGGATCACACGAACAGTCATGTCTGTGATCAGGATGATCACAATGGGCACAGAATAATAGTTTTCATTGAATAACAAACAGACTTACGCCTGAAAAAACATCAAATTCAAATTCAGTGTGTCACATTTTGTGTGATGTGTGACTTTAGTCTGGTTAACCCTCTGAGACCCACAGTAGAGCTTTTTTTGTCTTTTTTTAGGGGGGTCCAGAGGGTCTTTAGGGGGAGATAGCAGGTCAACAGTAGATGTCACATAGAAGTGGTGGACATCATCTGAAAGCTAGAAACCTGAAGATTAATTTGAGATGCAGCTCAGCACTGAGTGTCATATTGATCTAGTCATAAATCAGAAATAGACATGAATTAATTAATCAATTAATTAATTGATTAAAATAAATTGTGAAATTTGAAACATTATGATAGAAGTATATGATTTGTAAGTTGTTGTAGCAATTTTTGGGTTAATACCATTTGTTAAACAGATCTGGTGCTAAATTTAACCATTTTTTCAAAAATGTATTAAAATGATCAATAATCCCTCTAAAATACAACATCAATCAATCAAGCTTTATTTATATAGCACCTTTCAAACAAGTCAAATGCAATTCAACAGTTGTACAGTTTGAACAGTTGTACAGTACAATTGTACAGACGATTGACAAAAAAGTGTGTTAAAAATGGATTTAGAGACTAATGCACCAAAACAACCAATATAAAAGTTCATTGAATAAGAAAGCAATAAAAGATGGGTATTTAAGATAATAAAAGATAAATAAAATATAAGGAAATAAAAATAACAATAAAAATAAATAATAATTATGAAACTACACAGAATAAGCAGATTGTATTAAAATAATGACATTTTTATAAAATAGAATAAAAGAGATAATGATTAGCAATAAAATGTTGATAAACAAAATATAGTAAAATAAACACTATAATGATGATGATAAATAAAATAAGTATAAACAATAAAACCATAAAATTATAAAATTATAAAACACTAAATAAAAGCCAGGCTAAATAGATGGGTTTTTAGTCTACGTTTAAAAATATCAATATTTTCAGCTCCTCTCAGGTCCTCTGGAAGGTTGTACCAGCGGCTGGGAGTGTAAAGGCTGAAAGCAGCATCACCAAATGTTTTTGTTCTGCTTTGTGGAACAACTAAAAGAGAAGAACTGGAGGATCTGTGGGGCCTTCCTGGTTCATAAACCAAAAGCATTTCTGCAAGGTAGTCTGGTGCAAGGCCATGTAGTGCCTTATAAACTAATAAAAGAATTATAAAATCAATACGAAAACTAACAGGTAACTAGTGTAAAGACTTTAAAACAGGCGTAATGAATTAAGACACCAAGACCTTGAGGAAAACCATAGAAAAAGACATGCTGTGATTTGGGATCAAACACTTTTGACATTTGGAGATTTCTACAAGAACTGCATTTTTGGTGATTGGATGGCGAGCAACTTCTGTTCTGAAAACTGCTCAGAAACCTAAGCTAACATACCTAAGCCATCCATCTTCTGAATGCTCTAGGTCTCTAGTCTGATCCATCCATCCTCTGAATGCTCTAGGTCTCTAGTCTGATCCATCCATCCTCTGAATGCTCTAGGTCTTAAACACAGAAACGTAATCTTTTACATAACGATTACAAGAACTAGTGTGTTTTTTAAGTGTTTTTCTGCCATAAACAGAAGTAACAGGTTATTAACAGCTGATGTTTATTGCTTTGTGGGAAGTTTGGAGTCATTCAGCTGTAGTTATTCTACCTTTCAGATTAAATTTTCACACGAAGATGTGCTCCATGAGCCCGGCTCCCACCAGGTCCGGGGACAAGACCCTGGTCCCGCTCTGGTCCAGCAGGACGGACAGGACAGCCTGGCTCAGGTCAGCCCGGTTCAGCTCAGAGCACAGAGATGCCACGACGGTCCAAACATCCACTGGAGAGCTACTGTCTTGCAGGATCACCTCCTCCAGAACCCCTGAGAGGATCGAGACACACAGCGAGGTCAGAGGTCACCTCAGGTCAGATGTTCATTTGTTTTGCTTCTTCCTCCTGCTTATTTTTTTTTTTTTATCAATGATCAGATTCAGGATTCATCTTTCCTGCCCTGTGATGAGTGGCATCTTCATCACTACAAATTAAAATAAGCACTTTTGTTTGTTCAGGACCTTATTTTAGTGAACCTGAGTGTGAAAAGCAAGCAGAGCACCAGAGATGTGTCGGTATCATTGTGGCCAAAAATATCAGTATTGTCACAATATTCATCAAACGTCTCTGTATTACTGCTATTAGAGCTGAAATATAGCTAAATTACTTGTGTTTTCATGCGTGTTCTGCTGCAACATGCATGAAAACATGGCTATTAATTGTTGAAAAAGGACATTTGTAAAAGCACAGAGCATAATAGCGATGGACCGCAGCACATTTATATTGGGCTCTTATAAGCCGACAGCACTGGTGGTACGGGCGCTATAAATACACCCAGCTGTGCAAAGTCATGACAGTAGTTCTGTTGGAGATTTTTATTTTTGGTAGCTTCCGTCCTCTATAGGTACAATGTCTGTTCAGAGGATCTTAAAACCATAAAAAGTGTCAGAATTTGGAGATTTATTGTGTTTTCTGACATGAAAATGGTCAAATTTTCACCACACATCGTCTCTCTGCTGTTTCAGGTATCAACTCATAAAGTTCCAACTCCCAGTGTTATCTTGTGTCTTCAACAAACTTATTTCCACCTGTATTTACTACTTCAAAAGTTCTGTCTGCAACATTGATCATAATTAACCATAACCTGCCCTTGACATTTCAGCATGCAATAATCTTGATGTTATGATCTGGGGTGTTTATTGTGTCACCTCTTAGCCAACTCTCAGGCCTAAATTAAAAGCAAAAACGAAGGAGGTAAAGTAAAGGTGTACCATATCATTTACACCTTTAATCTCCCCTTTGGCCCTGCAGTGACAGACGACGAGGCCCGCAGCATCGATGCAGAACTGTTTGAGCACGAAGAGCCGACTGGAGTCGACGAGTCCAAACTCCTGGCAGATTACCTGAACAGGTGCTGCGTTCACAAACAAGTCCTGATCAGTTTATCTGAACTCTTCAGACTCTCTCTGAATCCTCTCTCTCTCTCCGTCAGGTTCATTGAGCTCTTTGATTGGGCTCAGTATGAGGAAGCTGCTCTCCTCGCTGCCGGATCTCCTCGAGGAGTCCTGAGGAACCTCGAAACCATGGGGCTGTTTAAAGGTGGGAAACAGACACACACAAACATGTATGTAAGAGATAAGTTCCATGATGCGTGTTTTCTGTGGATAAGGTTATTTAAGTCCTCTATTAAAAGAGTAACTAAACCACCAAGACACTGTTGTTGGTGGATTCAGGTCCAAATGTTGACATTTTAGTGCAAAGTACTTTAATTCTACATATTGTGTTATAAATATGCATAGCAACTGCTCTTTACTGGTTGAGACCTGGCTATTGTAATTGAATATTGCTACTGGTTGATCTGAAGGCAGGTGACATACATGGAAGCCAATACGCTCTCATCCCCTCATCACAAACCGCCGCTTTGTCACACCCCTTGGCGTCACTTCATTTTTGGCATTAGAACCACAATAGTTACCCTCAGCGTCACTTTAGGATTAGGCAACAAAACCACTATAGTTAGGTTTAGGAAAGAACTACATGGTTGGGTTTAAAACTACTACGTTTGTAAAGTGAAAATCACACTGAGCGTTGAACCCTGAACTAACAGCTGATTGTAACGTGACACACGGAACGCGGTCTCTTCGATGAAAGCCTTATGTCTGTTGACCCGTTTTTGTTCTTTTTAAGGGGGGTCCAGCGGGTCTTTAGGGGGAGATAGCAGGTCAACAGTAGGTGTCACATAGAAGTGGTGTACATCATCTGAAAGCTGGGAACCTGAAGATTAATTTGATGCAGCTCAGCACTGAGGGTCAAGTTGTTCTAGTCATAAATCAGAAATAAAAATGAATTAATCAATTCATTTAAAGGTCCCATATTATGCTAATTTTCAGGTTCATACTTGTATTTTGTGTTTCTACTAGAACATGTTTACATGCTGTAATGTTCAAAAAAACTTTATTTTCCTCATACTGTCTGTCTGAATATGCCTGTATTTATCCTCTGTCTGAAACGCTCTGTTTTAGCGTATTTTGACGGAATTGCGACAAATTTGCAACAGAATTGCGTCGCTAGGCAACAGCTTGGGTCCATGTGTACTTCCTGTCAGCTGATGACATTCACATACACTGCAACCAGGAATAAACTGGGACACATTTAGAATGTTTATGTTTAAATCTGTGTAAAGGGTCTAAATATTGTATATTTGTGACATCACAAATGGACAGAAATTCCAGGCGGCTTGTTTCAAATGCAGAGTTTCTGAATACGGGCTGTGTGTATTTCCCCGTGGATTGAGTGTTTCGATACTTTCACAGTATTTATATAGGACTTAAACCTGCTTTATAATAAAAAAAAAACGTGAAAATCTCACTTTTTATAATATGGGACCTTTAAATAAATTCTAAAAGTTTATAAGGGCCAACAACATGATGATAGAAGTTTGTGATGGCCATTCCCATGCTCTATTACGTCTCGTAAGTTGTTGCAGCAATTTTTGGGTTGATACCACTCGAGAATTGATAAAAATGATCAATAATCCCTCCAAAATCCCACATTAAGACACCAAGACCTCGAGGAACACCATAGATAAAGACATGCTGTGATTTGGGATCAAAAACTTTTGACATTTGGAGATTTCTGCGACTGAGATTTGGATTTTTTGGTGATTGGATGGCGAGCACTTGTCTAAACTGCTCAGAAACCCCCTAATTGTCAATGTAGCTAGGAAAGCCATCCATCCTCTGAATGCTCTAGGTCTCTAGTTTGATCCATCCATCCTCTGAATGCTCTAGCTCTCTAGTTTGATCCATCCATCCTCTGAATGCTCTAGGTCTCTAGTCTGATCCATCCATCCTCTGAATGCTCTAGCTCTCTAGTTTGATCCATCCATCCTCTGAATGCTCTAGGTCTCTAGTCTGATCCATCCATCCTCTGAATGCTCTAGGTCTCTAGTTTGAGGCTGTAAAGTTTCATGAGGCTGTGATTTTCCAGTTGCAGCCCAAAGTGCTTCACAGCAGTAAAAACAGACTTAAAATGAGCATAAAATAGTATAAATTAGTATAAAATAGCAATGCAGAAAGTAAGAAAAAAAGGTAATAGTATAAAGTAGCATCATAGACATCAATAAAAACAGTGCTCATTTAACACACAATCACAGTGTGACCATAAAGTGGTAGAATGCATTAAAAGGCTAAGGTGAAGAGAGTTTTTAATCATGACATACACATCTTTTTTTTTCAGGACAAACTGGGCTGTCAGATTCAGCAGGCTGCAGTGATGTCACCTGAATGTATAAATCATTAAAATGACCATAAAGACGAGAGAAAAAACAATACAGAAATTGAATTTCACAGAAATGTATTCAAACCACATAGAGAATAATAAGGAACACGATTTTGGGCTTTTGAAAAATGTTTTCCCAAGTCTTGGGAATCAGGGAAAAAATTATCATTCTAACCAACGTTCATCAAAAGACATTCACATTTCTTACAGAGAAGTCCTGTCGTTTGTCTGTCCATTTTTCTACAAAAAGTTAGCTCACAGAAGACTTTCATTGTTGAATTTATTACTTTTATAAAGTCTCTGAAAAAACACTGTTGTTCCAAGTTGGATTATAAACCATCTGAAAGGAATACGATCACAGTTGACACCATGTTGGAAAGCTACGGTGGTGACGAAGCAGCTGCACGTTAAAGTAAGTCTCTACATCGCAGCGTTCTAGAGATAATCTAAAAATAGGAAGTAGAGTCATTTTCTGTCGTATACGACAGCTTCAACCTCAGGGGTCTAATAAAACTAATATAGCAAGCAGAACTGTTACTGACACAGTGGGGTGACATCATTAAAGGACTTCAAACTAATGAACTAATCACAGATGTTCTTCTAACTCGCTGCCAATACAACGGATTCTCTCCAGACCTCCGTTAGCTTAACAAGACAGAGCTTGTTTCTGTTCATTGCTTCATGTTTGTTATTAAAACACATCTTCTCTCTCCCAGGTGTGAAGGGGTCCCCGGGGTCTCTCTCCCCTCTCTTCCTCTTCCTCCAGGCCCTGCTTATGACAGTCGTGGCCGGTGAGGAGCTGCCGGCTGCTCTCTCCCTGCAGCTCGTCCACTGTGCCCTGCAGCACGGCGCCACGCAGCTCGTCGCCCACGCCGTCAACAACAACAAGTAAACACACCAGCTCATCAGCGACTTTTTATGATCTGCTGATGCTGCTCGGCTCTTTACGCCCTTTATCCTCGCAGACTGACCTTCTCTGAGGAGCTGGGCGACGTCCTGACTGAGCATGCTCAGAAGAACCCCGGCGTGGCCGACGTGTGTCTGGCGATGGCCACCGAGGCTTACGAGGCCTGCAGGTCGGGCAGGAAGAGCGCACTGAGCATGTGCCGGAGAGGCTTGATCCACAGCGCCGCCAAGTTCATGAACCACTGCGAATACTTCACAGCTGGTCTGTCTGTGTGTGTGTGTGTGGCTGTGTGTGTGTGTTTTCTTGCATAACTCACACAATAATCTGTGTATGAATCTCTTTCTCTCTCAGAGGACTGTATGTGGGTTCTGTGTTGCTCGCCCAGCCTCTCTCTCCTCCAGCTGTTGACGGCGCCTCACCAGGGCCGAGCGGCCATCTTGTCAGTGGGCGTGGCCTGTTCCACTCTGCTGGCCGACCCTCAGCAGCAGCAGCTTGCTCTGCAGCTCCTGGACAGCTTTGTCAGCAGAGGACGAGGTAAACACAAACTGTCAGCAGGCTCAAAGCCAGCAGTAACACAAACACAGTTCTGGTGCAGTTCTCCTCACTGGGTTTGTGCCTGTTTGGTCATTTCCTGACTCCAAACAAATGCTGCTGGTCAGGCAGCACAGTGGCATTTTCGTGCAGATTTTGGCATGAAATTGTGTTTTTGCATCGTGCATTTTTGCCTGTTTTAGACCACATCTTATCTCAAACACAGACTTTTCCAAAGTCACAGAAACACACGGGACCAGACTCAGTTTCAGTCATGAATCTACTGTACTAGGGCCGTCAACATTAACGCCATAATAATGCGTTGACGCAAATTTGTTTTCAACGCCACTAATTTCTTTAACACGTTTACCCAACTTGCGATTTGTAGGTTGTAGCGGCTCAGTTTTAAAGCTAGAGTGAAGATACTGGTATCACATGAAAATTAAAAAACCTAATGAATCCATCGGTACCAACCATGTCATACTAAATTTTGGTGAGGAAAACCTGGCCCCTTGACCTCTGACCTCAAGATATGTGGGTTCTATAGGTGCCGAGTGAACGGGTAGATTAAAGGTGTAATTTACCTCCTTCGTTTTTGCTTTTAATTTAGGCCTGAGAGTTGGCTAAGAGGTGACACAATAAACACCCCAGATCATAACATCAAGATTATTGCATGCTGAAATGTCAAGGGCAGGTTATGGTTAATTATGATCAATGTTGCAGACAGAACTTTTGAAGTAGTAAATACAGGTGGAAATAAGTTTGTTGAAGACACAAGATAACACTGGGAGTTGGAACTTTATGAGTTGATACCTGAAACAGCAGAGAGACGATGTGTGGTGAAAATTTGACCATTTTCATGTCAGAAAACACAATAAATCTCCAAATTCTGACACTTTTTATGGTTTTAAGATCCTCTGAACAGACATTGTACCTATAGAGGACGGAAGCTACCAAAATCTAAAATAAATAAATAAATGACTTGATAATAAATTATATTTGCCATTAAATGTACCAAAAATAATCAGGGCTGTCAAAGTTAACAGAATAATAGCGCGTTAAAGCAGAATCGTTTTAACGCCACTAATTACTTTAATGCATTAACGCAATTGATCTTTTGGAGGTCGTAGCAGGCTCAGTTTTAAAGGTAGGGTGAAGATACCACTTTCAAAGGGGTCCCTTGACCTCTGACCTCTGACCTCCAGATCAGTGAATGTAAATGGGTTCTCTGGGTACCCACGAGTCTCCCCTTTACAGACATGCCCACTTTATGATAATCACATGCAGTTTGGGGCAAGTCATAGTCAAGTCAGCACACTGACACACTGACAGCTGTTGTTGCCTGTTGGGCTGCAGTTTGCCATGTTATGATTTGAGCATATTGTTTTATGCTAAATGCAGTACCTGTGAGGGTTTCTGGACGATATATGTCATTGTTTTGTGTTGTTAATTGATTTACAATAATAAATATAAACATACATTTGCATAAAGCAGCAGATTTGCCCACTCCCATGTTGATAAGAGTAATAAATACTTGACAAATCTCCCTTTAAGGTACATTTTTAACAGATGTGTGACAAAATGTGTGATTAATTTGTGAATAATCGTGATTAATTATGGACAATCATACGATTAATCGCAATTAAATATTTTAATCAATTGACAGCCCTAAAAATAATATAAAAAATGAATGCAGGCATTAATTGATTGATGAAATGTGACATAAATTGATTTTTTTTGTATTTATTCACCTTTGTATTAAGTCCCCTATTTACTGACTTTCCTATTTAATTTTCCCTTTTAGATCTTTATTTAATATAATAAAATAAATAATATATAATTATTATTTTGCATTTATTTTATATATTTAAAATTATTTTTAAATGTATTTATTCAGTGCAAATGAGGGGGCTGTCATTCAAAGTGTCAACGTTTGGCCTATTGGTTGATCATCAGAGTACATAGATCGACTACTCATGCCTTGCTCCCATTTAAAACTTCCTGATGTTTTTGTTCAATTGACTTTCAAGGTATTTTATTTGCAGCAGTGTCTAACCACTGGTCTGTCTGACGTTCTCCAGCGTGGAACCCAGGAGTTCCTCCAGTGGAACTTGCTGCTTCTCGTCCTCCCAGCTGGACAGACGGTCGGACACTAACCTCAGACGCTTGTATCTGCAGACAGACAGAAAAACACACAGCAACCTGATCATTCATTTGGAGAATATTGACGACAGCGGCTCAACAGGCCTTCCTCGGTCGGTATGAATGTGTGGCAGTTGTAAAGTTGGTAGGTTGATGTTTTATAAAGCTACATTAGTTGTTCAGGTGCTTCACTTTCATCTAAATATGGGCCACTTCACGGGACTCTTACAGGACTTTCAGTTGGTTGTTCTTGGTGCTCAGCTGGTCTCTGTGGTCCTCGGCGGTCTGCAGCTTGGCGTCCACCTCAGCTTTGACCTCAAGAGAGACGCAGTGACTCTTCCTGTCCAGTAGAGCAGCTTTCTGGGCTTCGAGTTGCTTCAGATGTCTGTCCAGAGCCTCGGGATCCTCTGATTCAGCTACTGTCAAACCTGGGAGACGAGAGATGTGAGGCTGAACCATGGACCACTCACTATTAGCATGGGCAGATTATGAGACAATGGGCCCTGGACCACCCATCTCTCCTACAAGACACCCAGACTGAGACTACGTCTACATTAAAGGCAGGGTGGGCAATCCTGAGAAACCAGCAAGAGTACACTAGATAGTTCTGAGTAACAATCTAATATCTTTCAATTCTGACGTGAACCTCCGCTGATTAATGCGCTTTGATGCGCGCTTTGATATGGACTGAATGAGTGAGGAAATAAATCTCTGTAGGAGGAGACAGAGAGAAACTCAGGGTTTGTTAAAGAAAACCTGCCAGTGAGCAGGTTAGGTGCACAGAGCCAGTTACCATGGTAACTGACCCAGAACCGCTCTTTCTGCAACTGAAAATCCAGAGTTTCCCTCATCTCCATCTTAACTAACTCAGAATTTTCACTAATCCCGCTTTCTGAAACAGGGCTCAGAGCTCAGGGCTGAGTATGAGTAGTACCAGGTATCCATGTGCTCTGCTCTTTAGATGATTTCAGTCTCTCCATCTCCTCTCCAAGTTCTGCTGTTTGCCTCTGAATGACACCGATTCTGGAGAGAGACAAAGAGAGGCATGCAGTAGGAAATGGATGGTAAACTGTATTTAAAACTTCACTACAATCCCTCACACAAATAACATCTTCAAACATCGCCAGCATATCAGGAATTCACACAAAAGGTTTATTTTCCAATTGTAAGTGTTTTAGAGTGGCAATCATGACGTTTTTGTTTCAGGCCATCCAGGTCTCTTTTGTATAAAACATAATGTAGCTCAAGAAACGTCCTGCATAAAAATAAATTGAATTAAATATACCTGTTCACTCTCTGTCACACATGCGTTAATGCAGTCCCTAGCCCATAACCTTAAAGCCCCTGAAAACATGGTTTCACACCTTAAGCTTTTCCTCAATAACATGAAATATTCAGGACTAAATGGCAGCAAAGTTAAAACTTTGAAAAATACTTTTTATTTTCTAATTTCTCCACTCGAAAACAAAGCTAATCTGCTTCATCAGTAGTGTTTTGGTGAGGTTTGATCACATGTATTTGTGTCAAAAATATAAATACAATTTGTACAAAAATACTATGGGTGGAATGTAACTAAGTACATTTACTCTCAGTACTGTACTAAAGTACAAAATTGAGGTACTTGTATTTTACTTGAGTATTTTTTTCTTTTCATGCCACTTTTTACCTCTACTCCACAACATTTATCTGACAGCTTTAGTTACTTTACTATTTAAGATTTTTACACACAACATATGAAGAGTAGATCAAATATGATGTTTTGTTATTAATTAAATTTCCCAACAGTTTATACAAGTACAGCTGAAACCATCAGTTAATTAGACGTTACTCCACCACTGGAAAATACAAAGACAGAAATTAGGGCTGTCAAAGTTAATGCGATAATAACGCGTTAACGTAAATTCATTTTAACAACACTATTTTCTTTATCGCATTAATGCAACTTGTGATTTTTAGGTTGTAACGGGCTCAGTTTTAAAGAGAGTGAAGATACTGGTATCATCTGAAACTAGAAAAACCTGATGAACCCATCAGTACCAACCATGTCATACTAGCTTGTTGGGAAGGAGGTTAAATAACGCTCCAAAGTGGTCCCTTGACCTCTGACCTCCAGATCAGTGAATGGGTTCTCTGGGTACCCACGAGTCTCCCCTTTACAGACATGCCCACTTTATGATAATCACATGCAGTTTGGGGCAAGTCATAGTCAAGTCAGCACACTGACACACTGACAGCTGTTGTTGCCTGTTGGGCTGCAGTTTGCCATGTTATGATCTGAGCATATATTTATGCTAAATGCAGTACCTGTGAGGGTTTCTGGACAATATCTGTCATTGTTTTGTGTTGGTAATTGTTTTCCAATAATAAATATATACATACATTTGCATAAAGCAGCATATTTGCCCACTCCCATGTTGATAAATGGTAAATGGACTTGCATTCATACAGCGCTTTTCTAGTCTTCCGACCACTCAGAGCTCCTTACACTACATGTCGGTATTCACCCATTCACACACACATTCATACACTGATGGCAGAGGCTGCCATACAAGGAGTCAACCTGCCCACCAGGATCTAATCTAAATTCTAATCAGCATTCACACACCGATGGCTATACCTTTGGGAGCAACTTGGGGTTAAGTGTCTTGCTCAAGGACACTTCGACATGTGACCCGGAGCAGCCGGGGATCGAACCGACCTTCCGATTGATGGACGACCTGCTCTACCCTCTGAGCCACAGCATTAATTATTAATAGTATTAAATACTTGACAAATCTCTCTTTAAGGTACATTTCGAACAGATAAAAAAAAAAACTGTGTGATTAATATGCAATTAATTGCGATTAACTAGGGACAATCATACGATTAATGGCGATAAAATATTTGAATGGATTGACAGCCCTAACAGAAATATCTCAGATTAAATAACCCAAACTGTTGTATTATGTGTTCATGTAAGGACTCATCACTCGTAGTAAGAAGCTGAAATAGATTTTCAGGACCTTTAACTCACAAAATAGCTCAGTACACTAGCACACACACCTGTCTCTCAGGTGGGCGGCTCGTCTCTGGCATGTCACTAGTGATTCTGGGTGTGATGTCGAGGCCGCCAGTGTTCGCTGGGCTGTCCTGGCATCATCCTCCCTCATTTGCAGCACCCTGATTACATCATCATACTCCGCCTTTATGGTCAGCAGAAGCCTCTTATAGGCCGTCGCTCGTCCAATCACCTGTGGGAAACAAGACCAGGAGGAACAACAAGAGAGTCAGACTCAGAGTTCAAAACATGGCTATCTAGTATCAGCAAGTAGTGTAGAAAATACTCACAAGTCACAAGTAAAAGTCCTGCATGCAGAATGGCTCATTTTAGAATAATATATATATTATTGGATTCTAATTATTGATGCATTAATGAGTTTATCACTTTAATGTTGCAGCTGGTAAAAGTGGAGCTCATAACCTCGCAACCTACTTTATATACTGCTGGGTGGTTTAATCATCATCATCATTTATTAGTATATCATTATTTGAAGTCATCATCTGAACTGTAAAGTAACTAAAGCTGTCAGAGTAGTAAAAAGTACAATATCTCCCTCTGTGGAGTAGAAGTATAAAGTAGTATGAAATGGAAATACTAGCGTAAAGTACAAGTACCTTAAAATTGTACTCTTTTTTTTACACTAACTCCTCCTGCTACTGTAAAGCCAGCACACGTCAGAGACAAGCAGTACTGGAAGAAGTACTCAGAAGTTTTACTTTAGCAATACCATGATGTAAAAATATTCCAGTAAAAGTAAAAGTCACACTTCAAAATACATACTTATAGTATCAAAAGTTACTCCGAATAGCCCATTCCAAAGCCTGTTGATATTTAACTGCATTTAAGCAGCGGTGCTACTTAAGTAAAAGTGGCAATATACCACAGTGTCAAAATATTAAGTCAAAATATTCAAAATCTTACTTAAGCAGAAGTATGAAAGTATTAGCATCAACTACTAATGAATAACTCAAAACAAGGTAAATAGTACAATCCAAAATGCACTGGCGTAGAAGAATAAAGTAGCATAAAATGTCAAATGTATCTATAATTTAAGTAAAGAATCACCACTTTGAGAAACAAGGAATATTCTCACCTAAGACATTAGATATACTCATGCTGACCACTTTCCAAAATACACTCTTAGTATTTATCAGTGGTGGAAGAAGTATTCAGATATTTAATATCAGTAAAAGTAGCATTACTGCATGTAAAAACAATAAGTAAGTAAGTAAGTAAAAGTCCTTATTAGTATTAGCATCAAAATAAACTTAAAGACAAGTACCAAAAGTACTCATTATGCAGAATGGACCATTTTAGAATAATATATAGACCTATTATATTATTGGATTATAATTTTTGATGCTGATGTTCATCACTTTAATGTTGCAACTGGTAAAGGTGGAGCTCATTTTAATGACTTTATATACTGCTGGGTAGTTTAATCTAATACATCATAATGTAGCCATATTAGTTGTTATATTTGGTTTTAAAGGTCCCATATTGTAAAAGAGATTTTCATGTCTTTTATATTATAAAACAGGTTTAAGTGATATATAAATACTGTTAAAGTATTAAAACACTCAATCAACAGAGAAATACACACAGCCCGTATGAAACAAGCTGTCAGGATTTCTGTCCATTTGTGATGTCACAAATCTACAATATTTAGACTATTACACAGATTGAAACCAAGCCCCCAGGAAGTGCGGCGGTCGACTATCCCGACTTTTGCAGTGGCAAAACGGCGGTACTGCAACTTCTGTGTCCATCACGTGATGCCATTGGGCCCAAAAATTCTTTTCCCCATAGACTTACATTGGGAAAGAGACGTCTGTAACTCAGCAGATAATTTTTTTTTGAGGTGAATCAACTTCCCAGTACGAACACTCTAACAGCCCTTATTTAAAAAAACATTTTAAAGTTGTAAAATGAACTAATAGCTGAATCCAGAGTTCTTTCCCTTCCTCCGTTCATGTGAGTGAGACCCAGACCGAGGCTGGAGCGCAAGCCGTGACGACGGCTTGCCGTCAGGATCCCGTGACCGAGTCATGTGACCGAGCGGACGCTACTGCGCATGTCCCAGTTGCCCATGGTCCGCCAAGATACGGGTACTGTTCCAGATGGAAGTCGAGCCATTTAGGCTTCGTGCGCCAATGAGCAACTCTCATAGGAATGACCGGAGCCCCGCCTCCAACGCTGGATCCAGTTCTTTTAATACATCCATGTTTTAAACGTCAACATACTAAATGTGTCCCAGTTTATTTCCTGTTGCAGTGTATGTGAATAACATCAGCTGACAGGAAGTAAACATGGACCCAGCTGCTTCCTAGCAATGCAATTGCGTTGCAATTCTGTTGCAATTCTGTTGAAATGCACTAAAACGGAGCGTTTCAGACAGAGGGTAATTACAGATATATTCAGGCAGACAGTACGAGTAAAATAAAGTGTTTTTTTAACATTACAGCATGTAAACATGTTCTAGTAGAAACACAAAATACAAGTATGAACCTGAACATGAGCACGATATGGGACCTTTAATAATTTGAATCTAAAAAGTAACTAAAGCTTTGATAAATAAATGTTGTGGAGTAAAGAGTTCCCTCTGAGATGAAGAGGAGTAAAGAGTTCCCTCTGAGATGAAGAGGAGATGTAGAGGATAAGAGTTCCCTCTGAGATGAAGAGGAGTAAATTAGAAGTCTAAAGGACGTTAGAATCACTCGAGCAGAGAACAAGTAGCTTTTCATCGACATTGTAATCAAGTAGTTCCAGTACTTGAGTAAATGTATTTTACATCCCTCCAGCAGCAGCAGCAGACAGCTACCTTATCAAACACGTGGCGGTATGTGATGTACCGGAGCTCGTCCGGTCCCTCCTCTGGACACCGCAGGTACCGTTTCTCCTGCTCGGTGAACTCCTCCAGAGAGCTGAAGAACCTCTCATCACTCTCACACATCAAGATGTCCGGAGTTGAACGTCCTTCTTCTGTCCCTGAAGATGAACTGCTGGAGTTTGGTGGCTCAGACATATTATATTTTATCTCACCGTTTTTTGGCACAAAATAAAATATTTGTTGATATTTTCAATCTACCAACTTTCAACTGCTCTGCGGCCACGTTGCTATGGTTACCGCCAAAGTGTATCTGGGAAATTCGGTTGTTATTTATTTTTTGTCGCTTTCTTCTTTAAAAACACTAAATTCTGCGCTGTGACATACATTTTTAGACCAACATTATTACCGTATGAAAAAGACGATGAAAATGGAGTATTTGTCGTATTTGTAACATTTTCGATCAGGCACCATAAACGGGCTACCCAGTCCGTGCAAACTGGGGCAGAAAACCCCGTCGCTCGCTCTCGAAAGCCCTCTTCTCACGATCCGCCATTAGGAGTGAGCCTGTGGTAAGATCGCGCTCTGACGTTAAACCGATTATTGTCACTAAATAACTATTTTACCAGAACATTTCAGCTCCAACTACAGCCTGAAGTCCTCTGTGTTTGTTCCGTGTAGGTGGGTTGAACGCCAGGATGCAGATTTTCGTGAAAACCCTCACGGGGAAGACTATAACCCTCGAGGTGAGTGAGCCGGGCGGTGGGGGGGATGAGATGTTCAGGGGCTGCAGTTCCTCCCAGTTTTACTGTCAAACAGAAGAATTATTCAACATCTAATTAACCCCATTATCACCCCGATCAGCTGTTCAGGTGCTTGAATGTGTTAAACACCGGTAACGGTAGAGTGGATACGACATAACGTCACTGTCGTAGTGTGGAAATTAAGCTAAGTGGCTAGGCTAGCAGAACACCGTCAACACGTGTGACTGCAGCAGGCTGGGCTGGCCGGGTTTCCGTCACCCTTTCAAAATAATATAGCAAAATCATGTCATACATTCTAACATACACGGAACGGACACGTTTTGAGTCTTATCCAATGTGATGGCAGCTTTGACCGGGAGAAGGTGTCATGGCTGACCGTGTTTCTCTTTCCTCTTTCACAGGTTGAGCCTTCAGATACTATCGAGAATGTCAAGGCTAAGATCCAGGACAAAGAGGGTGAGTTCACTGTACATGTGGTCTGTGTTTCTGTAGATAACTCCCTGCTGTAGTAGAGTTAGTACAGTAGACACGGAATAAATGGTGTAATGTAACTAAGTGTATTTACTCAAGTACTGTACTGGAGTACCAATGGAAGGTTAGTCACGGGACACTTTTCTGCTTTTAGCACTTAAAGTACATTTTGCTGATTACTTGCATACTTTAAACCCAGTAACCTTTTCAATGCAGGAGTTTAACTTATAAGAGAATAGTGTGGTATTAGTACTTTTACTGTTGTAAACTCAATGTCTCCATGGTTTTGAGCAAAATCAGACATTTGAAGATATCCCTCTGTGCTGTGGGAATATTACTAATTGGCAGATTGATAATGAGAAAAATTGATACTTAAAAAAACAACAGCTTTCTGTCCACATATCAGCCTCCTTCCTGTCAATGACCTGATCAGCTGTTATGCACAACGTGATAATTGGTCATCGAGTACTAAGAATCAACTTCAGTCTTTCCTCTATTAATTTGTTTAAATATTTTCTGCAGTGGAGACAGGGAAAATCATTTTTTACACATGTTGAAGCTATAAATTTAAACTGAGTGAAATATTCATATTAGACACTTTACCCGAATGAAGCCTGGTGTCTTTGTAGCTCAGCTGGAATTTAAAATAAAGTTCTGAGGGTTTGAACAAAGTTTGGCTACACAGCTGTATTATGTAATGAATTAAAGAACAATAAATGGGTAGATTAGAAGTATGGCCATCAGAGAGATGGGATGATGACATACAACAAAGGAAATTCTGACTACATGGGCAGCATCGTGAAATATAGCAGATGACCTTTTCACCAGTCCCACACTGAGACCAGTGAAGTTTGACGGGTTAGTTGTGAAACTAGTTTGTATTTGAAAGGTAATTGTTCAATTTAAAGTCTCAATAATTTCCTTAGTATCAAGCAAATTGTAAAACTTTGAGTTTATTGAGGTGAACAGCAAATATTCAGCGTGGCATAACTTAAGTTTTAGTTCCTTGCATTGTTTTTTACATGAAACTGGGAAATAATAATTGATGCAATAAGGGCTCTGCAGTGGTTTTAAATAACACACACCAGAGGCAGACTTCAGGTATCAGTGTGTTGATACGTGTGTTTTCTTTTCTGCAGGTATCCCTCCCGATCAGCAGAGGTTGATCTTCGCTGGAAAGCAGTTGGAAGACGGACGCACGCTGTCCGACTACAACATCCAGAAGGTGAGCCGCGTACAGAAAAGTCCTGATCCGACTTGGACTACAGATGTTTCTCTGCTGAATTCTGTCACCACAGTTTGTTAGTCAACGGTTATCTTATGACCAAGTTGTGAAACTTGTTAAGAGTTGACCAACCAATAAGCGAACTTGTACACACAGTAACAAGAAACCGGTTTTCTTTTCCTCAGGAGTCCACCCTGCACTTGGTGCTGAGGCTGCGTGGTGGTGCGAAGAAAAGGAAGAAGAAGTCCTACACCACCCCCAAGAAGAACAAGCACAAGAGGAAGAAGGTCAAGCTCGCTGTGCTCAAATACTACAAGGTACAAACACTTCAATCTTTGGTAATGTAATTCAGCATCAACTGCTTCATGTGTTTACTGTCTGCTCAGGATTCAAGTTCTGTTTCTAAATGTGAAAGAGAACCAGCTGTTCTCAGTCTGTGGTAGTGAGAGCAGACTTAAAGTGGACACTGTAATCTGATTTTGTCTGCAAACATCGCAGCTTTTTTTCAGAACTTGCTCAAATTATTTCAGCTCAAATCAACAATTTTTTTTACCAATGTTGTTAAAATATGAGGAGTTGAGTGGCAAAAACGATGGTATTCCATTGATTTCAGTAATAAAACAAAAGTAATGTTTTTTTTCCCCTCGCTACAAAGAATACGGGGTTTGATTTACGTAAGGAAGCAATTTGAAGACATAAACTATATCATGAACCTGTTTATTCTTTCTGAACTACCATTATCTCGTCTTCTCTCTCCAGGTGGACGAGAACGGTAAAATCCACCGGCTGAGGCGCGAGTGTCCCGCCGACGAGTGCGGCGCCGGCGTCTTCATGGCGAGCCACTTCGACCGCCACTACTGCGGGAAGTGCTGCCTCACCTACTGCTTCAACAAGCCCGAGGACAAGTAGACAGACCTTAATAAAGACGGAAATGTTTTGACACAATTCAAAGACTCGTGTGTTTTCTCTGAATTTGAATGACTTGAAGCTGTCAGTCTGGATGGGCCCAGGTTTGAGATGTTAGGCTTTGAACTGGTATTAAAATGATTCTACATTTCTAACATAGTAGCCATCTCGTTATCAGCGGATGAAACGGGCCACAGCCAAATTTGATTCTAAGGTTTTTCTTTTCCATCGCTGGATTAGCAAAAGATAAATTTAAGTTTTCTGCTGGATCTCCAGGATTTTTATTGTATTAATATACAATTTTGAGCAGAACTGATTAATATCAATCTGGAACTATTTGGACTTTCGATTCAGTCATTTTAAAGCAAAAATGAGAAATGTCCTCGTCCCTGGATCAAACTTCTCCAAAGTATAGCTCTGCTACGTTTCTTTGTTATAGATCATTGTTAGAGTATTTTGGTTTTGTACTCAAGGAAATAGGGGATTTTTTTTTGACATTTCATTGACAAATCAAAACGATTCGTTGCAGCCTGAATGAACTTCTACCCTGAGGCCCAGGCCTGAGAGGATTTAATGTTGGAGATGAGGTCTAATAACTAAGGTGGTGGATAAACAAAAATACTTGATTCTTTCCATAAATGTCAACTTGGATGGACCAAACACTTTACCGTTGACCTCACTGATGACCCATTGATGCTGCCATTGCCTCAGAAGGAGCAGGGGATTGAACCACAAAGATCAGTGGATGACCCGCTCTTCCCCCTGAACCACAGCCTCCACAGACAATTAACTAATTAGTCACATTTAAACAATTTTACAGATGCTACATGTCCTGTGTTTAAACATGACAGACTGTTCAAGGAGTCCTGACTGGGATGACTACTGCATTTAAAGACCTAATATTAAAGCTGCAGTAGGCAGTATATTTTTGGCAGCATTCAGCAGAAATCCCATAACTTTTCAGCATATTGTAGTTCAAGTGTTCTGAGAGAGAACTAGACTTCTGCTCCTTATGGCTCTGTTTTCAGGCTTTAGAAAATCCAGCCCGTGACGGTGGACTTTGACCAATCACAGGTCATTTCAGAGAGAGAGCGTTCCTATTGGCTGTGCTCTGGTCATGTCACCGAGCTTGGCGTTCCTTCACCAGATTTCACAATGGCGGCGGCGTCACAAACTTTCTCATTTTACAGTTAAACCGTGCACTACAAGATGATTCTGAGAACATTTGAGGAGAGAAATAGGCATTAACATAACAGAATATTGATTCATATTTGATCAGCGCTGTCTAGTTTGACCGTTCAATCAGAGTTTGCGAGTGATTGACAGCCGGCTCTCATAGACAGCAGCTGGACAGCAGACCTCAGATCAGCTCTGACTGCTTGTTTTCCTCCGGTCTGTGAAATCTTGCAGATGCCGTTAGGAGCACCGGAGGACACAGAGACACATGATTTTTTTCAGATTACCTGTCTCATGTACTACTGTCACGATATAGTGACCGTTTTATAAAAATAACTTGTTTTTTAATCATATTTGCTCCAATCTCACCTACGTCAGCTTTAATCTCTGGGAAATTAAAATAATTTCTCTCTGATTGTTGACATTTTATAGAAAAAGGTTAATTGTGTAATTGTGCGTCCCCATGTTGAGCAGAAAATCAACATGTAATCTGTTCTCAGACTTTTCCACCTGGTTCTTGTAAAATGCATTATCAGTGTTTGTCCAGCAGGTGGAGCTGTGCTATGTTCAAAGACAGTCTGGAAAACCTGCAGAGCAAAAGTTCAACATTTCATCAATGTGTTGTACTGTCCTCTGATCAATCGGACAAAACAGAAATGTTAGCAATGAAAAAAACAACCCTTAAATCAAAACGATTACTTTAATTAAATATATATATTCAGGTGATGCATCAAAATATTACTTTTAAACCAAATTGATGAGTCAACATTTTGACCTGTCATGTAAAAGTAAGGTGGGTCAAAATCATAATTTTTTGGGAGATGGTTAATCAAAATTTTGACTTCTTTTTATGTAGAATTTATGATGAGGTATCTAGTGGTGTGGTTGCACATTGCAACCAACTGAGTACCCTTCCGCTCACTCCTCCCTTCCCAAGACTGAGGTGATGTGAGCCGCTGAGGGCAAAACCTTGGAAACACTGTTCGCCTTGCACAGAGGTCATCCATACCATAATAACACTACTTTAAGAGCAACAGAAGTCAGACGGCGGCTGGCGGTACTACGTTACTAAACCGCGTGTCAGAGAACTACGGTGGCCTTCAGGTAATGTAGAAAAGTCTCTCTCTAGAGGCAGTGTTTGGTTTGTCCGTTCTGGGCTACCGTAGAAACATGGCAGACTCCATGAAGAGGACCTGCTCCGTATGTAGATATGAAGGACTCATTCTAAGCTAACGGAAACACAACGATTTTTAGCTTCAGGTGATCAAACACTAATGAAAACAGTTATGAATATTATATTCCATTTCTGCTAATAGATCCCCTGAATGCTACACACTGGTCCTTTAAAGTAAACACGACACAAGTCAACAAATTTAACATTTTAATTTTGATTAATCAAATCTCACTTTGGATTTTCTGTCAGTTTTTTGACTGACTGACGTTTTAGATCATATTTGTGTTTGTATCTCACAATTTGAAGTCATAATATCTTAACTTTGACTTTCCAGGAAGTTCTTCTCCTGTCATCTTTTAAGAAATGTAAACAAAGCTAATAGGGCGATAAACTTAAAAAAAGTCTCTTGGTGCCATGCTCTAAACCAACAGGATGTCGGCCATTTTGAATTTTGTGTGTTTTTTGGTGTATTTTTGTCTATTTCCAGGCTCTGTACTTTAACCAACTCCTCCTACAGATTTAACCCGATCAACTTCAGATTTGGTCGGTACAATCTAAAGACCTTTGTGATGAAAAGTTGTTCAAATCGTGAGGTTTTTTTGAAATGGCGTTGACGTGGCGTGGTGACAAACGACAAACTGTTTTAACTTGACTGTACTTGGTCCAATCTGTCCCAAACTTGACCTACTTCATAAGAGTTCAGGCCTGAGGACATCTACATGGCAATATTGACTCAGTCATAGCGCCACCTACTGGAAACAGGAAGTCAGCAATATGCGACAAACATCATCCGATTCACATGAAATCTACATTGTGTGATCTACACTTGATAATGAGCAACATAATGCAAGTTTAACGTGTGTTCTCTCGCGCCACATAGTGGACACAGGAAGTAGTGAAAAAATTGCAATAGGTAATTTCCTGTGCCACTCAATCCACGCAGGAAATAACGTTTAACTTGTGCGTGCAGTGTCCGATGGTCACTGAAATGTACGGGTGTGTCGACCGCCGTCCAGCCAGTACCCCCGACGTGTGAGAAGGTACGAGGGCCAGTTCATTGCTGCTTGCAGCTTTAATAGGGTTCTGTTTTTTTGTGTGAAGCTATGGAACAAAATTTTATACATATTTTGGGAGATGGATAATCTAAATTACATTTTGCAAGTAAAAATTTGATTTGACCATCTGCTAATTTTCCATTTTTTTCAATCACAAAATGGCTTTGAAAAATGTAAAGGTTGTGTCTGTTTATATCTTTTGTAACAATTTTTATATCATAACGTATGTTTAATCTATGTCTAATCTAATCTTTTCTTCTTTTCCTGGTAAAAATGAGCTTCCATGATTCAGAACACAAACAAACCACAGGTGAAAGAAGAGCTTGTGTACTAAAATAAGGTTATTTACTTAAAAATCGTTACATTGGACAGACTGTATACAGAGTTTTTCATTTCCTTGGTAAACTCATAAGGCACCGAACCAGATGCTGTACAAAACAACAACAACACCAAAACAAAAACATTACACATTTACATATTAGAGATTATTCCTATACGGGGACTTTTACTTGCATATTTATTATAGAGAAAAACACTAAGTTACTGCTCTTAAATGTGAACTGTATGAACGGTTAGCTTCATTCACCCACACACCCACACCCACACCCACACACACCCACACACACACACCAAGCCAACACGTGCACGTCGTCCCGCTGCTGAGGAGAGAAAACCAACACGTAACAGTTTAAAGGACCAGTACAACATTTCAGATCCATCTCCGAGTCCAGTACAGAGAGAGAGGCCCAGGGTGTGTTTAGCCTAGCTTAGCACAAAGACTGGAAGCAGGGGCAAACTGCTAGCCTAGCTCAAAGTAGCTAACTGCTTCTAAATGTCTATTTTCTTTCTGTGTCTACACCTGTTCAATAAACAAGATCAAACATATCAAACACATCTGAAATATTTAGAGAGATTTCTTTTTATTGTGCTAGGCTAACAGTTTCCCCCCACTTCCAGTCTTTGTGCTAAGCTAGGCTAAACACATTCTGGACTGGTTTCCCAAATATTATAAATGACAAAGTTTTGTCCCGAAATGCAACTGAAATAATGATTTTAATGCCGTAGAATGAAGAAACATCAAATCTTATTTTGAAATAAATTAATCTTATGTCTGATTGGACGAGTGGAACCCGAGTGGAACCCGAGTGGGAGCAGCAAAGTGAATCTACGAACACTTTTTAGACTATCTGAGCGCCAAAGATGCTCACTTAGTTTTATTTTATTTTCAATTTACATTTTTAACATTTACCGTTTTTATGTCCGAGACTTTTGTATTGTGTCGGGTATGAAAGAAATACTCAAATAAATCCGTGAAATAACTCCTTTGCTTCATTTCCTTTGTCCTTTTTGTCGTTTTTTGTGCGTTTTCTCAACCAGCAGTCAACAAGCGCAGCACCAGACTTCATTGGATTATTGAACAAATTAGGAGATGTGGGCGTTAATTCAAAGGTCTTGGGAACCAGAACGGGTACTCGGGCTGTCACTTCTTCAAAAAGTGAAGTTTGAACTAATTCGAACCAGCACGAAATCCGTAATTCAATAGCTGGCCGTCCTCGAGACAAACTTCTTCAAACACTCGGTTGCTCTTTCAGACGGTAAATGTTGAACCCAAACAGCTTATTACAGATCCAATATTTTGTTTTTTTCCCCACATTTGATCAAGAGTTTGATTCTAAAGTTTATTAAAAGGTCTCCAGCTGGACATTTAACAACACAATTCAAATGGATCTGGGACCATGCCTTCAGAAAATGGGACCTCTTATGCCAGATGCTACCTAATACTTCATAATACGACACTACTACTGCATACAGAAACATTATTAAACCAGAAATACCTACAGCTGATGAGTGGACATTTTTTCTGATATCTTTAGGCAGGAAAGGAGAGCCTACTCCGTTAGCATGCAACAGGACACGGTTTTGAACGATATGGGAAACATTATTTGTTTAATGTTAATGTCTGTTTAAATGAATTCTTCTTCTTCTTATTATTATTATTATCATCATGAAGATCCACCCTAACACATTCTGGTTCTATATATCAATATTTGTTTTTCTGTTACGCATTTTGTTTTCTACACCTTTTTATTTATTTTTAGTTTCTGTATTATTTATTGTTATTCAGCTTGTTTTAATCTTCTGTTCCATGTTTAATCTTCAGGTTTGGACAGATAAAGCGAGCAGAAAGGAGTTAAATGTAAACCTATTTACTTCGATACTTTTGCCTATTTCTGCAGTTCTTGTTGAGGATAGAGAAGTGAAGTCCCGCCCCCCTTCCGGTGGACCACCATGGGACCTCATTTTGGAAAAAATATGTACGGTAGTTAACGGCGAGAGACAAATAGTTCTGATCCTGAATTGTGCTGTGAACCATACGAGCACACATACCATGTTTGTCATGGTGATTGTTACGACGTTTGTTGAAGAACTGTTGAAGTACTGTGAAAATATGCAATTAGAAAGACTACACACCCAGAAGTGGTGCCGGTGACGGGACTTTGGTGACTTGCAAAATGATCTTTTAAATTGACAAACATCATATGTGTGATTCATGACGGAATTCAAACACGATCAAAAAATGATTCGTCTCTCTCCGTTGACTACCGTACGGATTTTTTCTGAAATAAGGTCCCATGTAGGACAGAGCTGGGGATCGGTACTCGATACCTTTAAGACATGGACCTGAATAACCCAGTACGAGTACTATTGAAACTTCTCCAGTCAGATGATACCTGCGTTTGATCCTTTTTGTGCCCAGATCTATTAAAAGAGGACTGTTTGTATGGCGTTGTTCGCAGCCAATCACCGCAAGCGTTCTTTGATTTAATGCGACGTGTGATTGGTCCACTACTGCAGGAGCTACGACCCCCATGCAGCAGGGATCGCCTGCCTGCACACGGCCCTGAACACGGAGATGTCTGAGCCGGTGGCTAGCAGCTAACCGTGCTAACAGTGTGAACAGCCGCAACATTGCTGACGGAGCTAACAGTTTTAACCTGGGGGGGGACTGGAGGGTGGGCGTTACGCTACATACACAAACACACACACGCACACACACGCACACAGCTTCCATTCTGAAGCAACCTACTGTATTGGTATCAGTATCACTATCAGGGGACTGGTATTGGTACCGACATCGTACTTTAGTTAACGATACCCAGCCCTAAAGGGGTATACAGGAAGGGGAGGGACTTTGTCTCTCTATTGGCACTCGGGTCCTTTTGGCCCCACCCACTGAGGTTTAACTCAACCAATCAGATGTCTTTGTGCCACCAGAGCAGCTCAACCTCTTTATAACTGATCAATCTCCTGACAAACGAGCGACAGACAGACAAGATGTGGACAGACAGACGGACAGACAGACAGGACGGTAGACGTCTCCGTAGTTACTCCATCATCGTCTCCTGGAGTCGGCTGGACGTCAACACCACTGCAGCATAGTGTTCTGTTTTTTTTTTTTAAATCCTCTCATGAGTAGGCACGGCATCTAAAGATAACATTTATTTACACATTAAAATTCACATATTATAATAGTACCTTTTTTATAATTAACTCTACTTTTGAGAGTGGCGATATATTTCAATATGGCAGGAGAACTCAGTCCTGAAGAGAAAATAACAACAAAAAAGTTGGCATTTTTTAGCGTTTTGAAACAGGCAGAAGTGGAGGAAGGCGACGTGGACCCGCGTCCTGTCTATTCACAGCGAGCATCAAGAGACCCCCTCCTCTCCCCTCCGTCAAAATTATCTTTATCGTCTCGTTTGGCTTTCACAGAAAGCGTCAAACCTGGCAGAGAGAGGAGGAAGAGGAGGAGGAAAAGGAAGGACTCCATGTTTGTTTCCAGATAGACTGAAGATGGAGGAAGGAGGAGGAGGAGGAGGAGGAGGAGGATGAGGAGGAGGCACAGTTCAGCCCTGAAATGGGTCCATTATTATCTCCCAACTTCTCCTCTTCCTTCTCCTGATGAAGAGGGGTGCACTGAGCCTGATCAGGTCCAGGACAGGATGCGTGTGTTCTGGGTTCAGGTGGGACGAAGAGGGGGAGGAAGAGGAGCAGGATGAGGGTGGTCAGATCTTGATGTCCTGGGACTCCACCATCTTGGCGAGCGTCTTCTTCACTCTGAGGATGGTGAGGCGGGAGGCGGGGTTATGAGCCCAGCACTCCGACATCAGCTTCAGCATGGCCCGAAGGCACTGCGGAAACACCGACAACACACAGTTAGAACAAAATCACTCCAATGGGAGGATTCTCTGTTTATCTCAGTTTCATATCTCCAGATAGGGAATATTTAAAAGGAATCTTTCAGCTGTTGGAAGTTATAACAAATACATTTTATAGACAAATACTCTCTGGATTCAGTTTCTCTTCACTAAACTGAATATATTTGGGTTTTGGTTGTTTGTTGCATAAAACAATCAATTTGAATACATCATCAATACATTGAATACATCTCTTACAGCTGTCAGAAGTTCTAACATGTTTTTTGTTTTTTTACAGACAAAAAAAACACAGCAAGACATTTGAAGACGTTATCTTGGACTCTGAGATCAACTGGGATGTACAACATTATTCAAGATTTTCTGATTTCTGAATCAATTTAACAAGATGATGATTGACTGATTAATCTATAATGAAAATAATCGTTAGTTGCCACCCTTAACTAAAGAAAGTATTGATGATGTTATATTAGGGCTGTCAATCGATTCAAATATTTAATCGTGATTAATCGCATGCTTGTCCATAGTTAATCACGATTAATCGCAAATTAATCACACATTTTATCTGTTCTAAATGTACCGTAAAGAGAGATTCGTCAAGTATTTAATCCTCTTATCAACATGGGAGTGGGCAAATATGCTGCTTTATGCAAATGTATGTATATATTTATTATTGGAAATCAATTATCAACACAAAACAATGTCAGATATTGTCCAGAAACCCTCACAGGTACTGCATTTAGCATAAAACAATATGCTCCAATCATAACATGTCAAACTGCAGCCCAACAGGCAACAACAGCTGTCAGTGTGTCAGTGTGCTGACTTGACTATGACTTGCCCCAAACTACATGTGATTATCATAAAGTGGGCATGTCTGTAAAGGGGAGACTTGTGGGTACCCATAGAACCCATTCACATTCACTGATCTGGAGGTCAGAGGTCAAGGGACCCCTTTGAAAATGGCCAGTTTTTCTTCGCCAAAACGTGGAATAGTTGTAGTGTTATTTAACCTCCTTCATAACAAGCCAGTACGACATGGTTGGTACCGATGGATTCGTCAGGTTTTCTAGTTTCATATGATGCCAGTATCTTCACTCTTGCTTTAAAAGCCCGCTACAATCTCCCAAAGATTGATTGTGTTAATGCATTAAAGATATTAGTGTTGAATTTGCGTTAACGCGTTATTATGGCGTTAACTTTGACAGCCCTAATGATGTTCTATATCAGCAGTAAACACAAAGTACAGCTGAGGCTGAAGAGATGGCATTTGTTTTGCAGATATTTGGTCATAAACCAAAGCAGAACTGCAACAATTAGTTGAGTTAATTGATTATCGATCGAAAGAAAATTAATCTGCAACTGATTTTTAAAGAAAATTCTCAGTTTTTTTTCTCTGGTTTATGTCACAATAAAGGTCATATTTTGGGGTTTTGGAGTGTTGATCGAAGAAACGAGACATCTGAAGATGAATCTCCGTCGAGTCTCACCTCGTCACAGTTCCAGCGGTTGGACACTGTTGGCCGCAGTCCTTTAACGCAAACCACCTCCAGCATGTCTTCATAAGACGGGTCAGAGGGCACCATCTCATAATACGGCAGCTGGTAGTCCTCCACAATACCTGAGCAGAGAGAAGACATACAGTTTCTTACACAAATACTTCTGTTCATAAAAATCTAAAAAAGGTAAAGTGTACAAAGCTTATTAGAACAAAATTATTGGATTTACATTACTGAATAATCAGCTAATTGTTTGGTCGATAAAATGTCAGATAAATGTCCACCGAGATCAGTTTGGCATCTTCACGTCTTGTTTTCATCAAAACTCCAAAGAGGTTCAAATAAGACAGAAACTGTCACCTTCAAGACGCTCAAAACAGCTCGTTTTAAATATTAGTTTCATTTTTGACATTAACAAAATTGTTGCTGATGAATGCTTTGTTAATCAACTTAATCTATTAATCTATCTATCAACTCAGTTTTCTGTTATGCTTTCAATTATGAGAACATTGTTTTCTTTAAGGTGGGGTTGTCATGCCCTTGATTTTATAAAATATCTTAATATGTGAGAAAGGTTTGACAACTAATGTTTTAATGTTATTTTGTTAAAGATGTAAATAGAGGCCCTGAGCTGTCTGCAGTAACAGGTTTTCACCAGCAGATGGAGCCACTATATTTAATAAAACAACCGACTGAACTTCTGCTCTGTGCAGATATCTTCACTGTCCAATCACAGCTGAGTATTAAACCCCAGAATATCTTCACTGTCCAATCACAGCTGAGTATTAAACCCCAGAATATCTTCACTGGCCAATCACAGCTGAGTATTAAACTACAGCATATCTTCACTGTCCAATCACAGCTGAGTATTAAACTACAGCATATCTTCACTGTCCAATCACAGCTGAGTATTAAACCCCAGAATATCTTCACTGGCCAATCACAGCTGAGTATTAAACTACAGCATATCTTCACTGTCCAACCACAGCTGAGTATTAAACCCCAGAACAAAACCACAGAATATCTGAAAATGACAGAAATGTGTTGTGACACTAAATTAGGGATGAAACTAACGATTATTCTCTCTATTGATTAGTCTGACGAAAACTAATCAGCAACTATTTTGATGATCAAATAATCGTTTCTGCTTCTGAAATGTGCATATTTGATATTTATCCATCATATATTTTTTACAGACATATTTCATAGACATTTTACAGACAAAAAAATGTCTTCAGTAATTTTTCAAGAAAAAACAAAACAAGTTCTCTGGTTTCAATATGATGCTTTGTGATGTGACAAAAAAATTAAAAATCTAGTTTAAAAAAAAATGTGTTTTTGTCCTTTTTGTCTGACAAAACAAGGAAATTGAAGTCATCATGGCTTCTGAGAAGTTATGTTTTCACAATCTTCTAATATTTTAGAGATTAATCGATGGTGAAAATAATATATATATAGTTGCCTAAATAAAATATATAGTTGCTTATTCCCAATTAATCATTTAGTCTGTGAAATATTAAAGAAACTGTGGAAAACTGGCCTTCATAACATCTTTAATTAGCTCGTTTTGTCAGACTAACAGTCCAAACCTTAAAATATTCAATTTACTGTCATTTATGACAAACAAAAAACAGAAAATCATCATATCTGAGACGCTGCAACCAGAAAACGTTTGGCGTTTTTGCTTGAAAAATTACTGAAACTGTTAATAGTTGTCAGTTTATTTTCTGTTATTCGACTAATCATATTAGTTAATACTGGTGTGTGTGTGTGTGTGTGTGTGTGTGTACCTCCGGTGACGCAGCGTCTGGCCATCTCCCAGATGACGAGGCCGTAGCTGTACATGTCGGCCATGATGTAAGCCTGGAAGTGGTTCTTGTTGAGGCTCTCGTCCAGGACCTCGGGGGCCATGTAGCGCCTCGTCCCCCCCCGGGTGCTCAGAGGGACGTCCACCTCGTTAGTGTCACTACGGCAACGCAGACCAGATAGCTGTCAGTCACATGCTGAAGTCACTGTAGTTTATACAGTGAATTCAAGTTCTAATAATGTTAAGAATAAACACCTTTAAATTACCTATTGTATAAAAAGTGAAAAACGAGCCGTAGATAACCTGTTTCCACTTTTATGAGAAATCGGTCTTGAATTTTGGGAGAATATCATTTTGGAAAATAGTTCTGGAGTCTCTGCTGTCTAACATAAAACGTCATAAAAACACAATAAAAATCACATTAAAGAGCAATTTAAGAATAATCTATTAATCATTTCCACAGTGAGGAATTAAACAGATGTGATTTTAAATACAAGGTTGTTTAAGCATATGGCATTGATATGTTGTAGGGATGCACCGATAACACTTTTTTCAGACCGAGTACCGATACAAGTACCTCTAGAGTACTTCTCTGTGCCTAAAGACCCTCGTTAACAGCCAGCTGGGGGGTGAGAGCGACACACGGCAGGCTGGGGAGTCCCGCATACGAGGCGGTGCGCCGCGACCGGCTCTAGGTCGGCTTGGAAAGGCGGCTCGCGGCCGCAGCTTTACAGCGCTACCCACCCGGACCTCGCCGCACCGTGGACAAAGGGCTCGCTGCGCCCTCTCTCCCCGCCGAGGACTGCCCCCTGCTCCCTGCCGCGTCTTGTCGCCAGATCGGAGCTTGGCCCACGTAAAAGGCACCAGAGGTCTGTGGCGTGTCGGCAACCCAACCGACCCGTCTTGAAACACGGACCAAGGAGTCTAACGCACACACGAGTCAGAGGGTGCAAGGAAAACCCCATGGCGCAGTGAAAGTGAGGTCCGGTGTGCGCCGGCTGAGGTGGGATCCCGGCCCGGCGCACCACCATAAAGTGGTATGGGTGCCGTTGTATCAGAGGCGTTTTGCTAGTACCCGATACTGGTATCGGTGCATCCCTAATATGTTGTTTTATTTATTTATGCATGACACATCTGTGATGATCTACACAGAACACATGGTATGTGGATTGATGCTGAACCAAACTTTTAGCCGTACACCGCTAGCAACATGTGCTGCGGTTAGCATAATAAGCTGATTGGCGAGTCGGTCACACTGTGGCGAGTGCAAATGAAACACCGGAGCTGGGAGACGGCGACTGCAGGTTCCCGCTCAGCCACAGCAGCACCAGAGAGAGAGTTGTGTATAAGATAAGGGCGGAATGTCGGCGTCGCTTCACCGTTGTAGGTGATGTGAATGGAAACACATCAAACATGGATTTTCAGTTTCACAGCATAAGAGATGCTTTTCAGTTTTAGAGCCTGTATTGTGACCTGTTGCCTTTTGGGAAAGTGTTTGTTCAGTGTTCATACAGTGTCCTACAGAAGTGTTTGAAATGTTCCTTATTTTTATAATGAAATTAGTTTACAAAAGTTGCCAGTGGGCAAAATGCTCCGTCAGTCCCCAGCAGGAGGATTTTGTCCGTCTTTGACACCACATCTGTTCAAAATGAATGAAAACAAACAGATCCTCATGCTTTGGTTTTTTTCCCGCTGTACAGACCTCACACCAAACCGGGACTCCTAAACCAGGGTATGAACCCAACTGTGACTTCTGTGTACCATTACACCTCAAATACAAACTTCAAAGAAATCAGCAAAACAACAACAACAACAACAACAACAACCAAGCTATCAGGTGGTTACACAAATTAAAATTTTAAAACTAACTAACTAACTAATAAGCAACAACGTACTGTGTTAACAATGCGACCCGACAGCATACCTGTTGAACTTGACGGCGAGGCCGAGGTCGGCGATGCAGCAGGCGCCGTTCTTCTTGATCAGGATGTTCTTGCTCTTCAGGTCTCGGTGGGCGATGGCCGGCTTGCCCTGCGTGCCGTAGATCTCGGTGTGCAGGTGACAGAGGCCGCAGGCGGCGGAGTACGCCAGCCGCAGAAGAGTCTGCGTGTCCAGCGTGGTCAGCTTCAGGTAGTCGTACAGAGAGCCGTTCTCGTGGTAGTCGGTGATGAGGAAGAGCTGCGTGAAGGCCCCGGTACCTTTAATGTCAGCTGCGATGAAGCCTGCAGGACGGAGAGAGATGATTGACAGGTCAGACCTCCAATGATGAGGGAAACTTAAAAAAAAACTTCAAGAAACTTGATCCAGTTAGTCCACAGTAGTATGAACAATTTGATATAAAGTACCTTAGGCTGCTTTATATACATGAAAGGCTTTATACAAATAACGTGTATTATTATTAGGGAAGGGTATTGTTAGGATTTTATCAATACTACTACTCTCAACAGTATTCCTTATCGGTTCTTTTTCATAACTAAATGATTGCTTTTTAATATACTACTTAAAAAAAGAATACATTCACAACAGGATCATAATTTATTTATACTTTAGATATAACTAAATGTTGTTTTAGAGCAGAAACAGTCATTTTAACAAAAGCAAAATCACTATATAAACTAATAAATAATATTCCTGAGTGAAGTTAAGAAAAAAGATCATCAATACTAATAATAATTTAGCACCAGTGGCCGTGTAATATTGGGTTTCGGTACCCATTACTAATTATTATTATTATTATTATTATTATAGCATGCATGTCCAACTGCTCAGTAAAAAAAAAAATTCGGAAGTATTTACCAACAGATCCATTCATATCTGTAAAGTATGAAAATCAAAGGGACGGCCCGTTTCCTGTGTCATGGTAGGAGAGCCACACACACACACACACACACACACACACACACACACACACACACACACACACACACACACACACACACACACACACACACACACACTCCTTCCTCTCTAAATGAATTACTGCGTCTTCAGTACATCAGAACGCTGTCTGTCTCTGTTTAAAAGCGTGTCGCTGTCGTGTCTCATCAGTCTGACAGACGACAGGCGACGCTCGCCATCATTAGTTTAAATCATCAACCAAATTAAAAATCAATCGAGGTATTGATCGGTTCTGGAGTCCTGCAGTCTTCGTCTGGGGCTTCGAGATCACCGTTCACATTTTCATGCTGATGTTTGCAATCAAAGGAAAGTTTCAAAATGTTTCAAATCAGTCTCGATTCATAAAGGTGAAATATAAGAGATGAATGTGATTTGGTACCGAGGATGTTTTCGTGTCTCATCAGGACCGTCTGGTAGATCTCCGTCTCTCTGAACCAGCTGGCTTCCTCTCGGGTGAAGAAGACTTTGACAGCCACCTTCTCTCCCCTCCAGCGGCCCAGCCACACCTCGCCGTACCTCCCCTTACCGATCTGACACACCATCTGGATCTGCTTGGCGATGGTCCGTTGCACCTGAGCGCGAAAGAGAGGAAGACAAACATTGGGGGGAGAGAGAGAGGGAGAGAGAGAGAGAGAGAGAGAGAGAGAGAGAGAGAGACAGAGAGAGAGAGAGAGAGAGAGAGGAGGTTTAATGGTGAGTGGAAGTGTTATTAATATTGTTACCAGCTGCGACAGCGGCGCTGGTATTGTGGGTGTGTGTCATTTGTGGGAAAATGTGCTCCTGGAGACACCTACATATTGGAACGGAAACTACCACAGAAGCTGTGTTTATATTTCTGTCACCGTGATAGAGTGATCAAGTTTAACTTTAGAGTCGAAGCTTGTATAAAATGTAGGGGTGGTGAAAAAAATTGAGTCAACTATGTATCACAATTTTTTTTACAATTTTAGATTTTGTAATGCCAGAATCGATGTAAGGGTTTCACTTGAGTCTATGCCGAGGTAGAAGGAAACTACCTTTTATTGTTGTAGTCTGAGTAACATGACATCCGTTTCAAGACCAAAACAAAGCCGAAGCGAGGGAGCAGAAAACGATGGAGGGTCTGCCGTCTGCGGGTATACATCTGGCGCCCTCACATTTTAAATCCAGCGTGGTAAACACTACACATCCAGTAAAGGTTGGAAACACTTTGGGTTTCACACATTGCAGGAAATTTGCCTGTCATGGACAGGAATTGTATTGTTTTGCGGTAACATGCGGTCGAGCCGGCCGTCACTCTCGTCTCCGTGGTCAAATGGGCCGACACAACAACTGTAGAGCACCCAGATACTGACATTAATGTTCTCTGCATTCAAACGGCCCCGATGGAGCTGACCATGGATGGATAAAGAGAACGGAGCTGAGGGGAGAGCTAGAGACCACCTTGGAGAAGTTAGAGGAAGTAGACACGTGGGACTATGTCAGGTTTTCAAAACAAGGTGTTAACAAAGGGAACTATATACAAAATAAATATGGAAATAAGATTGATGGATTATATTGACCAGTAGTTTAAAACATTACATGTCCCTTATAAATTAAAAAGAAAATAGCACTAATCTGTGAGGGAAATGTCTTTATTCTTTAATTCCTGACAATGATCCTGATATATTTGACTTCAGGACATCTCTGACTACGTACATGCTGAAAATCAAACATTTTTACTGGATTAATTTAGATATTTTCCAAAATAAAAGTCCCAAGAAGTGCATGATTCAACTTTTTCCCATGGTCTAGTGTTAAAAAAGTTAACAAAAATCACAATAAATCATAATATCGAAACCCAATACATATCAAATCGGTACCCATTTATCGTGATGGTATCGAGTCGGTAGATCAACGTATCGTCTCAGCCCTAATACGAATGGACACTTTGTTCTTCTAATTTTGAATTGATCAGAAGTTTTTCTGCAGTTCTCAACACAGAAGTCTCTCAGATGTATTCAATTATAATATGCATTAATATGTGTTGGGGACGGGTCATGATTTGAAAAAAAACCTCACAAAAACTGTCTTGGTTGATCTTTCCACTGTTCCAACAATTTGGTGGAAATAAAGCCTTAATTCATCGCGTCTGATTTGAAAATGTACCGGCTCTACACACTGTTTGCCCCACTGTCTCTCAGAGGAGGGTGGCGATCTTCGAAGAATGGTCAAATAGTTCAGTGATTATAGAATAATATTTTGCTTGAAATACCCATCCCTAATATTTGTGTAGTTTTATGCAATTAATGTGTATGTGTGTGTCCTCCAGGTGCAGTACTGTGTCCCTACCAGCAGGGGGAGCCCGGAGCCACTGCCGGAGCTCTGTGATTGGTGGATGAGGTCTTTGAGTGACTCTCCAACAGGAATGAAGACCTCCTGCTCCTGATCCTTGTGATACCGCCGACGCTCACTCTGCCATTTATACCTGACACACACACACAGAATTACATTTCTAAATGCAGAATAACAGAGAGTTTAATCTGATGTATTACAACAAGTCACTTCTACCTGAGCGACCACAGGTAAACAGTCTTCTTTATTAAAGGTTGCATGGCATACAAGTGTTAAAATGATGATATTCAAGGCCTTGAGATCCTTCTAGGTCTATGAGGTGCTGAGGATGATGTCCTACCTGTAGTAACAGACCACGGTGACACAGATCAGAGTGCAGCAGCAGACCGTCATGGAGATGAGGAAGGCCAGCCAGTGGGGGCTGCCTTCTGGAAGACAAAACACTGGAGGTTAAACTCAGGTCTACATTCACCTGATAAACACCTGAATCTCTCCACTGTGAGGAGTGTGAATGTTACCGGTGGGGGCCTGCGGGGGGAGGGTGGGCTGTAAGTCTCTGTTGCAGAGGTCAGTGTTGCAGCACTCGATTGTCCTCCTGGTCTGAGCATTGGGAGAGTCCTGTCAATCAAAGCAATCATACGGTCAATCAATGAAACCTCCTGCCACGTCATCTGTCTCACACCTGACAGGAACAGACCAGAGTTCGTATTTATCAAGTGTCTCTGAGGAGAAGATCACTCCTTACTGGCCAAAAGTCTCCGAGTGACACAAATTTGGTTCTACTTTTAGACCTACAAGACACCTTTTCCTTTTAATTCTTTTTTGGAAATGACCTCTTTCTCTGCCAAAACTTCAGAGAGCTGCAGAGGAATCTTAACTAGTTAGGAGTTGCCTGGAGATGCCGTTCAGGCAGAGACAAACATATATGCGGAGCGCTGTGAGCTCATTAAAAGATAACATTTTGGCAAAACATTTTTAAAAACATATTATAAATCACAACTTTTATCAGAGAATTACATCACGTCATCATATCAGAATTTACATTTTGTGGCTGAGAATATCGTAAAATAGAAACGTTGCACGACAATGTTCTTGTGTTTCAAATACATGGGCCAGATGTGGCCATGGAACAGGCCGGGGGGGTCTGGCACCGTGTAGTTCTTAGAGCACCTCCTCTTTTTGCATTCTTCATATGGGATGGAAATAAAGTAACGTTGGTTCAGCACGTCAATCAAAGGTTCGTAGGTGTAAAGCAGAAAGCCCTTCACAATAAGGATGTGAGTCTCCTCCTCCTCCTTACGTCAGACTTTGGGACGATCTCAGTATCCAGGGTGGTACTGACGCCGTGGGTCTTCTCAAACTTCACCGGGTTGTCCAACCGTGTGTAGATCGTACTCATCATGGCGTCCATGTCTTGTAAGAATGGTCCTTGTTCTCAAAGTCAGCTTCATAAATTACTCTCTACTCAGAGGTCGGAATATTTTTAGACGTAGTTTAACTTTCAGCACAGGAACGATTTTAAAATGTAAAAGCCTTAAGATTAATTAAACAGCAGATGCCGCGACATTATCTAGTTAAACCAAGGTCCCTTCACATTTTCCATTTCCAAATTCCAGACTTTTCCAGACTCAAGTTTCCAGTCTTTTCGGTAGATTTTTCAGACCATATTTGACTTTGTGACTCGGGGAGGAGGCTGGGACAAGATTTTACACAAAGTTTGCATCAAGCTCTCTTTTCCCATTTGGAATTGTTCACCAACCAGCCTTTGTATTTGGGATTGTCAAGCCGGCCCAGAGAAAACCTGCGTTTACCCATTGTGGCCGTTCAGTTCACAGCCCTAGATGGAGAGGCCTCCAGCTCAATTTTGGGCAGTAATTTTAACATTAATACAGTTTTTGTGGTATAAAGAGAATCTGATGATGCTGGAGACCTTCAAGACAGTTTGTATCAGCTCGTCACCACTGCACTGAATCAAAACAAGACCGGCCAGGTAAACTGACGTGAGCTGGAACACTAGTCACAGTTCGTCACGTTCACGATGAGCCAATCAGATTTCAACAAAAATTAGGATCAATCCAAATTGGGAGGGGCCGCTTGTCTCCCCCCTTAATATTGAAAGTATTAGATTGGCCCACTTTGACTCTGCGCTGTCGGCCTGCAGTTACTGCTAGGGATGTCGCAAGAACAGATACTTCAGTACCAAGTCAATGCCAAATTTAAAAAAATGTGACGGTACTCTTTTTCTACAGTACCGATGGTACTGTACGATGCCTGCAGGGTCCGAAGTTACCACTCGACAAGCGCCAAATGCGGCTGCTTCTGTCCTCTGCTCTCTGTCAGAGATTGACACACACACAACAGCGCCATGCAGCAGCGAGATCCGGAGATGCAGAGATCCTCTATGTTCGAGAAGAGGATTCACTCGTGTGGAAAAAACTGAACTGAACTGAACAAACTGAATTTATATCTTTTGTTGCTTATTGTTAAATCTCTGAAAAGTGTTCCGGTAAATGTTATTGGGACTTACATTTGATTATCTTACACACCAGATCAAGTACCAATCAAGTTTAAGGAGAAAACGATGAAGAACTAACGTTATGTTACTGAGCTCCAGATGGATCCAGTTACTCTGCTGTTAAAATGACGTTACATTTGGTGAAGAGCTCATATGGCTTGTTTAGGACTTGAGACCCGAGTTGGGACTTGAGTCACAGACTTGAGACTTACTTGTGACTTGCAAAACAATGACTTGGTCCCACCTCTGGTAGCCTATACCCAGTGAAATGTCACCATGTCAGTGAATATAAACTACTGCTTGATATCTGAGGATATATACGTAGATAGATAGATAGATAGATAGATGTATCTAGATGTATCTATCTATCTATCTATCTATCTATCTATCTATATATCTATATATATATATATATATATATATAAAAATAAACACATGTACACATTACATGGGATTTATGTTTTTTAATTTTTCTTTTTTTACTGTGGTATCGAATTTGGTATCGAGAATCGTGGAAATTCCCCTGGTATTGGTATCGACTACTAGATTTCTGGTATTGTGACATCCCTAGTTACTGCTATTGGTTACTTTTTATTACTATATTATTATTGTTATTTTGCTTAGAATGAAAACTTGGCCCACATTTCGCTGCCCCTGCCAAAGTGCCACCCTAGGCAACTGTTTAGTTTGGCAATATGGATGCGTTGGCCGTGGCGTACAGGTGTAGAGGCAGCTCTGCGTAGGAGTGTGCGTTCAGTCACACGCCATAGCCTACTTCTTGCCTTGCTTTCGACGACATCAAGCTCGCTCTGGCCCGCGCTCAGTCACACAGTAGTAGTAAACATTTTGGCTGCACTGGCTGCTCCAAACGCCACGAAAAACACTCTGCTCGTATGATCAATTTACTTTTAGAAATTCTGAATTTCATATTTTAGAAAACAGAATAGGGGCAACAGTCTAGAAACAGAACAGTTTTTTTTTCCATTATCTCTCTTCTTTTTTCCATACTTTTCCATACTGTGTAGGAACCCTGTTAAACGAATGACCCAATTCTGTTTCTGAGAAAAAAATGTTAAGGTAAGAAACTGACACTTCAGTTGCAGATGAATCAAAGCTGAACTATTAAGTTGACTTGTTATATATCGACCTTGAATAAAATGTATAAAGCTTGTTTTTTTTTCTGTGCAAGTAAACATATACGTGTGTGTGTGTGTGTGTGTGTGTACCTTGCACTGGAAGTGTGAGCCTTCATACTTCATGCAGCCAGAGGTGAGAATGGCCTCGCCGTGCTCATCCTCCTCGATGATGGCGAAGCACTGACCGTTGGTCCTGAGGAGACACACAGATCAGTCATATGGATCAATAACAACGATTTTAAACTTTTATGGCTGATCAGCTGCTATTCTACTGTCCTCAGGGCTCGACTGCACTGTTTTGGAGCCTTTAGTAAGATTTCATCAGCCTTTCTATCATGGGTTTACGGTATTCTTCTCTGCTGTCTCTACTCACTGGCAGGTATTGTTGGTGGCGTCCTCTGGACAGTGTCCGGAACAGTAGCAGGTGAGGAAACGGGCGGCGTCCTCGGGTGCAATGGTTGAGTCCTCACCGGGCCGCCGAGCCTCGGGTTTCACCCCTGTCCCCTGCAGGACGTGGTCCGGGTTCTGACCTGCAGCTGGAAGGGGAAACAGGAACAGAGTCAGAATGAGTTTTAAACAAACAAACAACAAAAGTGTCTGTGTATTTTACTGAATGTTTCAAATGAAGAAAGAGACTTCATTCTTCAAATATTACTGGAAAATAAGGAGACACAATCTTTTCTAATTTAATAATCTTAATTCAAATTCAAGTCCAGAGCTCAATCCCAATTTCCACACAGACTCACAGACTTTGAGGTGCATTCCCGCAAAGTCCATGAGGGTTTAGGGCTGTCGCGCTGTCAAATCGCCAAGTCCTTGAGGTAGGGGTGTCGCGGTATTAAAAACATGAAAATAGTAATATCGTGTAAATAATCCAGCCACGATATATCGTGTTTAACAACAACAACAACGGCATTTAGCCATTTCTCTTTTGTGTTCTTCCGCACACAGTAAATAAAAGCTTGCCGCAGACATGACGTCATACACGTGCGCCACAAACAGACTATAAAGTAAACACACCACAAGCCAGCGCACGTCTCGTCTTTGTGATTCTGTCAAAATGGTAATGAATGATAAGGAGAGACTTTATCGCCCTGCTAAAAATGTAAACTCTGCAGTGTGGGGATTCTTCGGGTTGCAAAAGAAAAACAAAGTGTTTCTTGATACTGCTCCAGTGAGCAGGGAATGTGGAGCTACAGTAGCCGAAGGAGGCAATACTTCTAACATGACACTGTAGAGCGATAAGTTGTAATGTTAGCAGAGCTAAACATGTCAGTTGAGTTCTATGAGCACGTTAGCATATCTTGGTTAGTGAATGACTATGTGAGCTAGCCAGCTAAAGCTGGGTGGTGTTGGCTAGCTCGGACCCGCCGGTGATAGTGAATGACTATGTGAGCTAGCTAGCTAATTTATGTGCTAAGTAAAGTTGTCTAACTTAATCTGGGTCTGTTCAACAAGACAGTGACAGCTGGTACTTTCTTGTGGTCAGACAGCAGCATCCAAGAAACATGAGAAATCATCAGGGAAGGAGAAAGAAGCAGGTCAGCTCAGCCTGTTTATTCTATTCTATTAGTGTATTCAGTTCAGACACACTGTCATGTGAAACACACTGCTATCTGTTGTTTTGGAAAGAAAACAAAGAAACGTTGGACCAAATAAAGTTAAAGATGTATTTTAAGTGATTGCATCATTTTGTCAATGATATTGCGATAATGTCGTTATAGTGATATTTTTTGCCGTGATAATCGTATTGAGAAAAATGGATATCCTGACAGCCCTACCTCGCGGGCTCTCTTGCAGACATTTTCACTATCATTTCACAAACACTTTCCATAAGCCCACATTTCTGCAGACTTTGCCTGAGGGAATTACCCACAATTCATAGCATTGTGACGTTAAACACAGGGTTACCACGGTTACCAGGCATATTCAAATTTACACAGAAACATAATCTAGTCTCGTCAGGCGAGAGCCCGGAAGACGTTCACGTAGGCAGCAAAAACCTAAAATAAAAACCCACAATTGGCTTCGTCAAGGTAACTTGATATGTCGCCGGAAAGTGCTGTCCCATTAATATTTATGCCATTTCAAGCCCTCGCGGCCTCTCACACTCAACCATTTACCAGGTGACGTCAGTCAAGTCCCTGAGGGTTCAGGGAAGCTGCTTGAATCCTCCTGGATCCACCTTCTCACATACAGTATGTTCACATTAGATGTATTATTTTTTGTCATATGGATTGTCTATATTATATTTTCATTATGTTGTTACTCTGTACACATGACATCTATTGCACGTCTGTCCATCCTGGAAGGGGGATCCCTCCTCCGTGGCTCTTCCTGAGATTTTTTCCATTTTTTCTTTTTTCCCTGTTAAAAGGTTTTTTTTTAGGGGGGGAGTTTTCCCTTATCTGATGAGAGGGTCGCACTGTAAAGGACAGAGGGTGTCGTATTCCATACAGATTGTAAAGCCCCCTGAGGCAAATTTGTGATGTGTGATTTTGGGCTATACAATGGTAAATGTACTTGTATTTATATAGAGCTTTTCTAGTCTTCCGACCACTCAAAGCGCTTTACACTACATGTCAGCATTCACCCATTCACACACACATTCATACACTGATGGCAGAGGCTGCCGTGCAAGGAGTCAACCTGCCCATCAGGATCTAATCTAAATACTCATTCACACACCGATGGCTATGCCTTCAGGAGACATTTTGGGGTTAAGTGTCTTGCTCAAGGACACATCGACATGTGACCGGAGCAGCCAGGGATCGAACCACCGACCTTCCGATTAGTGGATGACCTGTTCTACCCTCTGATAAAATTGACTTGACTTGTCTTCAGGGCTTAAGGCCTTGGGGGGGGGGGGACATTGGGATTGGGCCCAGGACTCTGGGGGCAGAGTGGAGAGCTGGGAGAACAGACTTCAGGTTAGATTTATCAGTGACTCCTCCTGCTGGAGGTGAAACATTCCTCTTCTATCAGCAGAACAACAGGAGGGGGAGGAGGTCCATATAAGGACCACAGGCTATTTATACTGCACCAACAACTGGGAGTGTGTCCCGTCATAATCTTTACATTTTAGGCAGATCAGGGGTCAGAGGTCACGGCACGCAGGTAAACAGGACTTCCCCTTCCCCCTTTACATTTTGAAGGCAGGGTCGGTAATGTTGAGAAACTATCAAGAGTACGCTAGATTTATAAAAATGAACTAACTGAAAAACACAGTCCAGTGTTGCCAACTCTTTTCCAATGAAAGTTGCTAGCAGCACTAGCTCCAAAAGTCTCTAAATCATCATCCTCATTTTATTAATTTGTCTTCTATCGTTAATGCTTGGGTAGGATTTTTATGACTATTTTAACACTACATTTTACTGTACCAATACATTTCATTAGAGTTTTTCTCTCTTCTTTCTTTTTGTTCATACTTATTCTCTATTTTACACCCTTTCTTCCGTGTTTTTTTAGTCTTCTTTCTCTTTTTTTTAATACGATATTGCATCATTGGGAATCTTGGATGTACACTTGAGGAAAATAATACAAATTATTAATCGCAAAAATGTTTTTATTATTCCAACTAACAGACTCTCTCATAATCCTCCATGTTGGACAACAACTAATGATTATTTTCAACATCTGCCGATATTTTCAGATTCATTTCCTTGTAAAATGCCAGTATGGATAATCAGTTTATAGTCATATAAAACAGAGAAAAGGCAGAAAATGAGCACATTAAAGGAGCCGGTGCCAGCAAACACTTGGCTAGTTGATTCATTTGAGCAATTCAGCTTTATCAGACAGAGACGATATTCTTTACAAGGTTTAACAAAGGAACACAGAAGTAAAGGGGTCAGACAGATAGGAGAAGTCTTAATCCCTACATCCCTCGGCCTTCTTTTGCAGCTCTGTCCATCCCTCTCTTATCAGTCCACCTTAACTGCCTTCTTCTGTTTATCTCCAGTCCTCCTTTAATCCCTCTCTCCCTTCTCTCCTCCCTCATCTCCTTCATTCCTTAACCTTGTATTTCTTTTACATACTCTCCTCGCTCTTTAAGCTCACAGGAAAAACACTCCGAGGTGTGCAGACGTGCATGTTGTCATGTCTGGACATGACCTACCTGCACAGCTACACTTTGAGCTGCCAGGTAGCCACGGCAACAGTCTGTCGGTCTGTCTGTCTCTCTTTCCCTACTACCACCACAAACATAAAAACTGAGCCTTGCGGTTCAGACATGGAGTTCCAGAGAGTCTAACAGGCATCGACTGTGACTCTGCAGACTGGAACGCAGACTCTGACTCATGTTTGACGGACATACAGAGGAGAAAAACAGAAGACGAAGACGAAAAGCGCTCGATGTCGCCTTGCAGCGACGCTTTGATGAGCTGCCTCACACTGAGCCGAGTCGGCACATTAAAACTCTACGTCCACATTAAGCTGCATCTTTTTCTATCCGTTTCAGCCATCTGTCCACACAAAACACACACAAAAATAAGCTTTTACTAAACAGTTTTCGGAGTTTATAAATTGTAAAACTCCAGCTTGGTTTTTCAGTGTTTACGGTGACAACTAAGTATTTACAAAATGATTACATAAGCTGTCGTGTGAGTGTCAGAGGCTGTAGGTAAGTAAATCAGTAACTAACTACCTAACTAAGTCAGTCAGTATGTAAGTAAGTCACCAACTAACTAACTAAGTCACTAAGTAAGTAACACAGAGTTTAACAGTTTCTGTCCGTTCCGCCTCCCTCTCAGGCTTACGGCAGCTCTGATTGGCTAAAAAACTGTTGTGAGTGACTGGAGCGAGGAGGAAGGAGAAGTAAAGAGATGGTGGGTGTGCTGAGGCTGGAAATGGCTGCTCTCGTTTCTGTCTCCATCCACATGTGTGCTTAATTGTGCCGGCAGTCAGAGTGGAGACTGAGGTCTGGCAGAGAGCACGCTGGGTAATCAGACTCTTAAAGTCACAGCACTGCTTCAGACCGACTGTTTATTTACATCCTGCAGCAGCAGCAGCAGCTGACTGATAAATACTCTGACCTGTCAGCTAACGTCTTCTCTCTCATTTGAAACACTTGACCTGCTGGAGGAAACGGTGAACTGAACGGACACTGACACTTTCAGGACGGAGCAGTCGGTGTGGTCCGCAGACACAGTTAGCCGCTCTGCTCTCATGCAGAGAAACTTTACAACTGTGAGTTAGTCAACAATGACTCACCGTCTGCAAATATGTAGCTTATTAAAGTTGATGAAAGTAAAAAAGAAATCAACACAGCTGAAAAAAATAATCAAAAGAAATAATCCAATCATCGCTTCATCTTCTGCTCGCAGCTTCTTAAATGACATGAGTTTTATGCTTTTCTTTGTCACGTTTATATTTCTAAACTTAATATCTTTAGGTTTTGCACTTTTGGTTGAACAAAATAAAATTTCACTTTGGGCTCTGTCCGGCCATTTTATACACAGGACATTTTATGAAAGTTAAGTAGATACATGGAGGAAAGTATAAAGGAAGGAATATGGGTTAAAGCAGACTGGGAAGCGTTTGGTTTAGCTCCTGCCATGTCAAGTGGGTGCTCAGTTTTGGGATGAAGCAGTCGGTGTGGTCTGCAGATACAGAGTTAGCCGCTCTGCTCTCATCCACAGAAACTTTATGACTGAATTAGTCAACAATGACTCACTGACTGCAAATATGCAGAGAAATAAAGATGATGTGCTCAAACTCAACAAATACCCACACTGTAACGAATGGAAATAATGGAAATCAAATATACTAAAGAAAAATGAACAGCACTTTGAGTTAATAAATACTTCAGTAGAACATCTATAAATTGCTCCCTCCTCTCACGCTGTTCAGACTCAGACTCCAACACAAACTAAACGGAAGCACCAAAACAGCAAAGTTCTATCTAGTGAAGCCCGTCTGTTAAACAGTGTTGGCCGCGGTCGGAGGACGCAGGGGAGACCGTAGCTTCGGTCTTCAGGACCGGAGTCTCTGCTGTACTCTGCTCCTCTACTCGCCCGCCTGCCCGCCTGCCCGCCTGCCCGCCCGCCCGCCCGCCCGCCCGCCCGCCTGCCTGCCTGCCTGCCTTTACTCATCTTGCTACACCTCAGGTCCATGCGCGCACACTCCACACTGCAGAAGAGTTAGTTTAGCTCTGAGAATATCTAGTGAATGTACAGTGGACGTTTGTACAGAAATAACTGCTGCAGCTCCTCCAGACCAACAGAGGTTTCCTGTGTCTTGTGAAGTGATGGGGCTCCGCAGAGAGAAACGTTATCGTCTCCGACCGGGTGCCGGTCTCTCCCTCCGGAGAGGGAGAGACCGGAAAAGCCAACACTAGGATCAGCATTGATTCATGGAGAGACCTTGGTCTGGTCAGCTAACATTACTGCCAAGCAGCTGAAATATAGAGTGATATTGTGCTTTTAGCTGACGTGTGTCGCTTCACTGTGTTGAGCGATGCTCCTTCAGGTATATTTAGAGTGAGCAAGCGCGAGCACGACGCTGACTTTCGTTGACTTAACGGCCACAGGTGTCGCTGTTAACAAGCAATTCTGAATCTTACAAACAGTCCCTTTAAAAGGTAAAGCAGCAAATCTGGAACCATGAAATGTTTTCTTTTTTCATGAAAAATGAGTTTAACGATTTAAATTTAATCAATTGATTATATCTGCTTTGTATTTATTAAGTGCAGTATATTATTGAGTCAACATCATTGTAAATGAGAGCTTGCTCTCAATGATCTATCATGATTAAATAAAGATTGAATATGAATATAAGTGTCTTTGAGATTTTGAAAAGCGCTATATAAATCTAATCTATTATTATTATTATTATTATTATTATTATAATCAAAACAGTCGCTGATTCATATTTTGATTATTAAAGTGTCAGTAGTCAGTATATTTTTGGCATCATCGGGCAAAAATTCCATAATAACTTTCCAGCATATTGTAATTCAAGTGTTCTGAAAGAAAACTAGACCGCTGCTCCTCCTCATGGCTCTGTTTTCAGGCTTAAGAACATCTAGCCTGTGACGGGAGACTTTGACCAATCACAGGTCATTTCAGAAAGAGGAGCGTTCCTCTTGGCTGTGCTCTGGTCATGTGATCGGAACTTGGCGTTCCTTCACCAGATTTCACAAACTTTCTCATTTTACAGCTAAACCGTGCACTACAAGATGATTCTGAAAACATTTGAGGAGAGAAATAGGCATTAACGTAACAGAATATTGATTCACATTAGATCAGCGCTGCCTAGTTTGACCGTTTGGTCGGAGTTTGTGAGTGATTGACAGCCGGCTCTCAGAGACGGCAGCTGGACAGCAGACCTCAGATCAGCTCTGACTGGTTGTTTTCCTCCGGTCTGGGAAATCTTGCAGATGCCTTTAGGAGCACCGGAGGACACAGAGGAACATGACTTTTTTTTTTCAGATTACCTGTTTCATGTACTACTGTCAGGATATAGCGACCGTTTTATAAAAATATCTTTTTAAAATAATATTTGCTCCAATCTCACCTACTTCAGCTTTAACTAATATATTACCCTGTAAAATCATAATTTGTAAAGTGAGTAGTACCTCCTGCTGTTAGATTAATATAGTGTAGTAAAAAATGCAATACTATCCTCTGAAATGTAGCGTCATAACAATATAAAATAGCATAAAAGGAAAATACTAAATAAATACAGATACCTTAAATTATACTTATGTACAGCACTGGATGTGCACTAAATGTGTCCGAGCTGCTGGCCAGAGAGCACCTGTTTTACCTCCTGGCCCGTCCCAGTTGCTGTTTTTAAAGAGTGTATGAAGGAGAGCCGGGTCAAACGCTATCTGAAAGTCATCGTTATCTTCTCCTCTGTGCTGGAAACGTACCTCACTCATTCTGAACTACCCTGAGGTGACAAACTCCACCCGTCTGGTACAGCACGCGTGGTAAAACAAACATGATCTGTAAACACTGTGACTTCACAGCAGGGCTAAGGACAGAGGTGTTGAAACTACAGCACTGACATGAACTTCCTAAACTTTCCAAAACAATTAGTTGACTAATAGATCACTTGTTATTTTCCAGGAATTTAATCTGCAACTAGTCTGATAATCGATCAGTTGTTTCTGTCTCCTACAATGTGAGGATTTGCTGTTTATCTCTTTTTTTGCACCATAAACTGAATAAATGTGAGTTTTTGTCTGTTGGTCAACAAAACAAGCAACTGGAGACATCACCTTTAGCTTTTATAGCTATATATTAGGGATGTTAATGATTAACCGTTTAACCGTTAACCGACATTAAGCATTTTAACCGATTAACGCTATCGGTTAAAAGAAATATTAATAATTAATTAAAAAGCTGAGCGGCTCAGAGGAGCGGCTCTTCTCTTTAAGGAGAAAAGCTGGTCCACCTTAACAGTCCACCTTAAGAGGCAGAGCCGGAGATGCAGGATACAGGAAGTCGGATCCGATCTCTGGCTCGCTTGAGCGGAGCGGAGGAGTTGTAGTTTAGTAGCATTTATTCACCAACAAATAAACTGTACACAAACTGTATCTCGCTAAAGTTGTGCCGGGCAGACAAAGTATTGTTCCACCGAGCAGAAACACAGCTGACAACCTGCTAAACTAAACTAAATGTGTGGTGGAGACTTTTACTGGGAAAGTGGCTGCATGTCCGCGACACTACACGCAGCATCGTAGCTGCTAAGTTAACGCTGCAACCAATATCTGTTGTGTTCCTGCAGCTGGTACACCGCTGCATGAAAGGCACAAATCTTGTCGGTTAACGGTTAATAATCGGTTAACGAGGGTCGGTTACCGGTATAAGCATCACATTTTTCAAAATTAGCATCCCTACTATATGTTACTCACAATATTTTTACATTTGACGGGCTAAACGAGCTGCAGCTCTAATACTTCAAACTATCTTTTTTTTGGTTGTAGATGCTAGGATCCGACGATGATATTTAATCACTTTAAATGTGATAATTTTATTTGTTGTTAGGAATATCCAACCTTTGATCAGACATTTCTGGACTCTTGTTTTAGGCACCAATGTATCGACAATTGTCAAGTACTGAAATTGATTCATAATCTTGTCATCTAATTCTTTGATCAAATATTTTGCGATTCATAATTTTGCCAGTTCCAGAATACATTTTAATTAGGAAATGTCTGCTTGTGTTTATACAACATTTAATATTTGAGAGCTTTGGCTATAAAAAAGAGGGTTTTGTAGTAAAACATGTTTATATTTCTCAAAGTATGTTATTGAAAAAAGTCTCAAAAACTGCAGCCCAACAGGCAACAACAGCTGTCAGTGTGTCAGTGTGCTGACTTGACTATGACTTGCCCCAAACTGCATGTGATTATCATAAAGTGGGCATGTCTGTAAAGGGGAGACTCGTGGGTACCCATAGAACCCATTTACATTCACAGATCTGGAGGTCAGAGGTCAAGCCCTTTGAAAATGGACATGACAGTTTTTCCTCACCAAAATTTAGCGCAAGTTTGGAGCGTTATTTAGCCTCCTTCACGTCAAGCTAGTATGACATGGTTGGTACCGATGGATTAAAACTGAGCCCACTACAACCTAAAAATTGCAAGTTGCGTTAATGCGTTAAAAAAATGAGCAGCATTAAAACAAATTTGCGTTAATGCGTTATCGCGTTAACTTTGACAGCCTTAGTGGAGATGTGTTTTAAAATAACTTTTAGAGTGGAGGGTATTTTAGAGGAACCTCGTTGACATTTAAATGATCCAAATCAATATTCTAAATATCAGCACAGAATCCCAACTGCTGAGAGGAGAGATTCTGATTTCTTTGGAGTCCTGGTGGTTTTCTCTTGTTACGAGCCGTCATCACTTCTACAGGTCGACAGGAGAGGATGACACACAGCTGATGATCAGAGAACGTGATCCAGGCGACTGTTATCAAACCCACCTCCTGATACAACATCCTGCACCCGTTATGTCACCTCTCTGTCCCTCAGCACGGTTACTGTCTCATCTCAAAGTGGTTGTACAACTACATCCACAACAGTAGAGTCATTTCAGGTTAGTTTAGATCATTATTTGAGTTCTGATGTTGTTGTTTTTCTTACAGAAAATGGAACATGGGGATTGGCAGCAGTGCTGAAGCCATCTTGCTTACATTATTTATACCTGACCTTGAGTTAACTGCACATCGTCTACATTAAGCTAATTATCATTATGTAGTCAGTTACTTTAAACTGAGATTCCTCAGTTTAGTCAATTTTTAAAAATTCACTTTATTGCTGAAACAATTTGTGCATTTATTTGTTATTGATAAACAAGTCATTCATCAAGGAAAAATGCCAAATATACTCTGGTTCCAGCTTCTAAAAAAGTGAGGATTTGCTGCGTTTCACCATTCATATTGTAACTGAATATCTTTGGGTTCTGGACATTTGAAGACATCTTGGGAACTTGTGGCAGACATTTGTCACTATTTATTTCAATTGATTAATCAATTCCTTTTAAAAAATGAAAGACATGTTCATCATTTATTGTTAGCTGCAGCCCTTATCCACATCCCATGGTGCCGATTCAAAAATAAAAATCTGATTCAAGAAACAGTGTGAGTAAGTGTGAAATCAGCTGCAACTCTCGGTCTCAGTGGCAGAAAAAAATCCAGAGAGGGGAAATAAACACTGTTTCAAAGGGTGACTATGTCTCCAGAGGGACTGAGGGATATTTCCGGAGAACAATGGCTGTTTGGAGCATTTAGTGCCGCTGACAGCTCGTACAGCGCCATACAGGAAACAGTTAATGTGCAGAGAGGAAGTGAGAGCGGCAACAATCAGTTCAACAGCTTCCTGCAGGGAGGAGTGGTGGACGGGATAGAGGGAGAGTTTCAGAGGGCTGAAACTTGCTGTCACATTCAGACCATCACGGGAAAATAAAAGTCTCGACTGAAAACAGACCGATTATATTCTTTTACTGTTGAAGCTTTATGGGGGGATCCTTTCAAATTACTAAAAACAAACACAGAATAAGTGAAGCTAAAGTCGACAATCGCAGGTCAAAATGTGAATAAACGAGTGGAAAAATAGTCGATAAGACGACAGAAGCAGTCTCTCCTTTTCCTCCCCAGATTACGGTGTCTGTCTGATATCACACAGTCCGGGTCAATCACAGTCAGTAACACTCGGCTGAGCACCGCCCTGCTCTTATCAGCTTGCTGTGTGTGTTTGCAGGTCAGAAGGTGACCTTTCTCATGTTCAGAGCTGCAGTTTTTGTAACTATGACCACATCCACACTATGCTGACAAGATCTGAAAAAAAAAGCATATCTATTTCTCTGTTTTATCACAACCAACAACGGAGCTTTACAACCAGTACAACATACGAAATCCTCTGCCCTTGATTCAGATAAGGAAAAACTTTAATGTGGGGTGGGAAAGCACCGATATGTTTTCTTGCTTAAATGATACATTTTTAATGCAATATTTGATGCATCATACGTAGGTTGTCAGTGTTGTTGGATTGGAGGCAGGCAGGGCTCTAAAATAACTTTTTTCACCATGTTGTCGGAGCCGTCCCCAAATAAATGCGGACTGTTCTGAATTTAAAATCTTTGTTTTTCTACATTATCATTAGTTAATCATTCAAAGTGACCGCTAACATGACCGTCAAAAAATCTGATATATGAATATGAGACTGCTGGTTATTATTATTATTATTATTATTATTATTATTATTATTTTAATAATAAATTACAATTAAATAAATGTATATCTATTAGGGATGGAAAATCCGACCCGTTCGGTTCGCTAGTCACGGTTCACTAGTCACGGTTCGGGACGTGTATGAATTGTTCGGTTCATTTGAAATAAGTTATGAGTTATGAGTTATGATTGTGTATTTTTGTGCTTCCTAAACACATGATCATCTAATTGTAAATGTCTCAGTCAGAAATAAAGCAAAGTTGGTAAAGAAGGAGTAAAAATGTTTCTGACTGGATCCGTTTCTGTTTCAGAGTCGTGTCTTTTGTTTCCACATGTTCATTTCTAGAGTCTCTCCATTATCAGCCAATTGACCCTTAATCACAGCTTTAACAAAAGGCCTCTGATATAGATCTGTGTGCACAGGGAGGGGGTGCTGATGACAGAGGAGGGGCATAATGACTTTTTATGGTAATGTACTGCTTATCTGACTGAAAACAAACTGAAGGGGTTAATGAGTAACTGAGCAGCTAAAGCGCCCTCCCTGTTCATGAAAGAAAAACAACCATCAGGGAGGATGAATCAGAGAAATGATGAGACATTATGGATGTTGTAATTCATCAGGTCTCATGAAATGGTTGAGCTTGTAGGTTTTATGCTTCAGCCTAAAGTTACAGAAGTAGTCAAGAGTGTGTATCTCGTCTCTGTGGATGTTGATTTTCACGTATTTCACAGTTCGAGTAGTCGATTTTAGATTGAGTGATCGCAGAGAGAAGAAATCTACCATACTCATTGGAAATACTTCCATTAAAGCAGAACGTGAATGATTGAAAGAGCAGAGTAGTGAAATGATATTATGTCTTACCGTCAGCTCTGAGGGTCAGCAGGAGAGCAGCGGCCATCGCAGCCAAACAGAACGGTAGACCTGCCATGCTGCAGCAGAGACTGGACTGAGACTGGACCGGAACTGGGCCCAAACCGGGCTGTGCTCTGTGATCAGGAGCTTTCTGGTCAGCTGATAGTCCTGATAAAAGTTGTTAATCCACAGCAGGAGTCGAGGGAGGTGGGGGAGTCGGGGAGGAGCTCAAGCCAGCCAGACGAGGCCTCGGAGAGAAGGATGGTCAGCGAGCAGGAGGGATGCAGGGGGGAGACGATGGGAGGGTTATATCACAATACCAGGTCCTCTTCTGTCTCACTGGCTCTTTGCGTCCAAAACCCTGAAGAAAGAGAAGACACAGATTTAAGTTGAGTTCAACATCAGCTGATTAGTGGAGGTTTGGATCCAGAGTGAGGAACAGATAACACCACAGCAGACATACAACCTGGAGGAAGTTATACTACTTATTTTCTCTGTTCACACTAACAATTATTGTTGAATTCTCTGCTTGTCAAACTTTAAAGTCTCAAACACCCCGGCCCAGAGTCTCTGATTTACTTTCTCCAGATAGAAACAGATCATGTTTGTATCCTACACCCAGGAGTTTTAAAACTTGACTTCATACTACATCATTGCTAGCTACAGTATTTTACAGATTTAAGGTGGAAAAAGCATTTGATCAGCATGGCTGAATTAACATGCTGAGAGGAGATCTCTTTTTAGTCCTTTCTGCTTTTTGTTATCTATAGATACTTCATTTATTTGTAGAAATACTCATTACTGATGTTTTTTCTTCAATACAACTTGCCTAAACTTATGAAAAATGGATTAACAGTCTATACACCTATCAGCCATAACATTAGGACAGCACGGGCACCCTGACCTGTCCCCATACCGAACAAACTGCTCCTCACTGTGTGTTCTCACACCTTTCTATCAGAACCAGCATTAACTCTTTCATCAGTTTGAGCTCCAGTAGCTCTTCTATTGGATCAGACAACACGGGCCAGCCTTCGCTCCCCACGCGCGTCAATGAGCTTCAGGTCTGACCCTGTCGCCAGTTCACCGGTTTTCCTTTCTTGGACCACTTTTGGTAGGTCCTGACCACCGCAGACTGGGAACATCCCACAAGAGCTGCAGTTCTGGAGATGCTCTGACCCGGTCGTCTAGCCAGCACTATCTGGCCCTCGTCAAAGTCGCTCACATCCTTACGCTGGCCCATTTTTTCTGCTTCCAACACAAAGTTCAAAGTTCAAAATGTTCACTTGCTGTCTAATATATCCCCCCCACGCCCCCACACTGCCAGGTGCCATGGTAACGAGATAATCATTGTTATTCACGTCACCTGTCAGTGGTCTGAATGTTATGGCAGATCAGTCAGTGAAATTAAAAGTATATGTCCTGCTCATAGTTCATCTCATTAGCTTGGTTGCCACCAAGACTTTTAAAGGAACTAAATGGTTCCTTCAGCCCACTGTTGTCCGAAATAAACCGCCGTCTCACTGCGACGATATTTACTGCTGCATATATTTACTGACAG
>CAKAOH010038920.1:4177-56948 GCA_916701665.1 Sebastiscus tertius
GGTGAGGACGCCACCCAACACCTGCAGATTGTAGCACAAACCTTCCCATAGAGGAAATGTACACAGACATCATTTTGAGCTTGTGTTGTTAGCAGAGATGTGGACTCAAGTCACAAATTTGATGACTTTAGACTTGACAAAATGAAATAAGCCTTGCAACTCGACTTGTACTTTAACACCAGTGACTCGTGACTTCACTTAGACAAAGATTAAAAAGTAAGTTATTTAAAAAGTGTGCCACGAATCAATTAATTTCCCTTCATTTCCTGAATCAACTAATGTTAACATTATTCATTCCCAGCAAGTCAACACTTTATTCCCCAGATCCACTTTGTTTGAACCAATTCGACAGCATTCAATCAAGTTGCAGGAGAGAACCCTCACTTTACATTACTGAGCGCCAATTGGAAAAAATCATACCAAATATGATTTTGTCAGCGTACGAAAACTATGCGGTGGTCAACAAAAAAATAATTACAGTATGCAAAATGTGTGGGACAAAAATTACAGACAGAGATGCAAATGGCAATACATTTGGTGAAGAACGCATTATGACTGATTTAGGACTCAAAACTCAAAGTTTAGGACTTGGGACTTGACTCTGGACTTGCCTGTCTTGACTTGGGACTTCAGTGCAAAGACTTGTGACTTGCAAAACAATGACTTAGTCCCACCTGTGGTTGTTAGTACTCCTTGATACCATGATGTGTAAACTCTTTGTCACTTTGTCTTTTCTCCCTTTCTTTCCTTCCATCAGGTCGGACCTATAACGACCTAAACCAGTACCCGGTCTTCCCCTGGGTCATCACCAACTACGACTCAGAGGAGCTTGACCTCACTCTGCCCAGCAACTTCAGAGATCTGTCCAAGGTGAAACACTCAAGGCAGATCCTCTCCTCCCCCTTTACTCCTCTTTTTCTTTCTTAAACCCAAAGAGAGGGAGGGCACTTAAGAGAGAGGAAATATTTGGGGTATAATAGTGTGTGTGTGTGTGTGTGTGTGTGTGTGTGTGTGTGTGTGTGTGTGTGTGTGTGTGTGTGTGTGTGTGTGTGTGTGTGTGTGTGTGTGTGTGGTTGTTAAAGTCCATTTAGTCACTGTGTAATTGCCATTGATCATAGTTTAGTGAACCAGCTCTTTAATTACTGGTGGCTGATTGCCATCTTTACACAGGTTTAGCTCCGTCATTTTCATTCAATTAGGACTGCGACTAACGATTATTTTCATTGTCGATTAATCTGTTGATTATTTTCTTGATTAATCAATTAGTTGTTTGGTCTATAAAATGTCAGAAAATGGTGAAAAATGTGGATCAGTGTTTCCCAAAGTCTTCAAATATCTTGTTTTGTCCACAACTCAAAGATATTCAGTTTACTATCATAGAGGAGTAAAGAAACCGGAAACATTCATATTTAAGAAACTAGAATCAGAGATTTTTTACTTTGTTTTCTTAAAAAAATATTAATCAATTAATTATTGATCATCAAAGTAGTTTGCGATTAATTGAATAGTTGACAACTATTCAATTAATTGATTAATCGTCGCAGCTCTACATTCAATTACTCAAATATTCAGTTGTTTGGGTTTAGAAGACAGAAAGTTACTGCACAGTTTAACACTAGTATTAGTTTGTTTTTTTAGACACTTTTAAAATGAATGTTGTGTAGCTTTGACATTACTCATCATCTGTTGCTGGCAAACTTAATCTTAATCCAGTGGTTTCCGTTTCATGCATTTTCAAATATATGAAATTGGGTTAAAGGTGCAGTGTGTAGGATTTGGAAGCATCTAGCGGTGAGGTTGCAGATTGTAACCAACTGAAACTTCTCCCGCGTGCCAAGCGTGTAGGAAAACAAAGGTGGTTGACACGAAAACATGAATGTCCCTATCTAGAGCCAGTGTTTGGTTTGTCCTTTCTGGGCTACTGTGGAAACATGGCTGGCTCCATGAAGAGGACTCGCTCCCTATGTAGATATAAGGCTGCAGTCAAAGCAGATTTTAACTGCACTTCCTCTCTATTTGCGTTTCCCATTTTCTGGTTTAGCTATAATTTTCTGTCCATAATTCAAACTTCATAATTGAATTCTTTCAAGTTTGACCTTCTGCAACACCCCAGGAAGTGAAGTAATACTCCCTGGTAGCTCCAGGTATCAAGTGATTGGGCTTAAAACAATGGAAGCTGCCCTGAGATGCTCCCTGGCACATAAATACACACAGTCACACCGCTGAAACTGCTTAAAAGATTCTCCCCCATGTTGTAAGTCGACATGCAATTATTTACTTGCATGAACTCCCTGTCTTTTCCACACATACACACACAGAACAAAAAGCTAAAAAACCTACTCCTACTACTCGCCAGCTCCCCTCGTCGGACCGAACATCAGTCGTGGGTAATGTTGTCCAGTGGTGGGAGGACAGAGGATTAGTTGTAGAGTGAGATGATTGAGTGACTGTCAAGCTGCTGGAAGTAAAATGACTGAATAAATCAGCCATAGAAACAAAAAGGCATGCGTTAATGGATACGGGGGGATACGTCGGAGGAAATGCATCTCAGAGTAACACTTTGTTCGGGTCCTGAGAGCATCCGATGTTCATGCAGGGTGAGGGAGAGGTGGAGGTGCTCATCTAGTGAGACAGAAGGAAACATATTCGGGCATGTTGAAACCAAAAACAGCATTGCATTTAAAAGAATCGCAATGGGCTGTGTTGGTTTAGGGTTTGGTGAGACAATCAAATATCCAGGAAGTACATTTAGTGGATCACATCTTTGAGGTTTACGGTTTATTGAATGCCAACATGTTTACAACAAACTCAAGATCTATCACTGCAGAAATTATTTTATTCTTTGTCTTGACGAATGTAAGATGAACAGTAGCATTATAATGTTCATGTTACAAAGTAACCCAATATATATATATATATATATATATATATATATATATATAGGTGGCTGATATGGAGAAAATCAAATATCACAATATTTTTTTATCAAATATCTCAATATCGATATTGTAGAGATGACCAAAGGTGCTTTTACAAAATATTTATAAAATTAGATTTTTGATAAATAATCATCAGTAATGTGAAAATGACATCACTTTACTGTAATCTCTCTTTACTGTCTTTAAAACCAGGAAAAGACACTTATGCGATATAAGGACATCCAAAATCTAAGACGAGATCTAGTTGCATATCACAATATCAATATATTGTCCAGCCCTAATAAAACATTCAAAGCATCAAGCATTGTTTAGGCAAAAGTTTAACTTTTTTGACAGAAAACCCAGCTTTATTTCTGCCAGCACCCTCTGTGTTGTCACCCCTGTTGGCTTTTTTTTGATTGATGCAGTGCTTTTGTCAGTTTGAACATGGCCATAGCTCCTCGTCACAGAGCTAATACTGTATGACAGCTACCTCCATTTTGGACTCTATGGCTCTGTTTGTTACCTGTTGGTCAATGGTGAGAATTTGGACGTCACGTCAAGTTGAACTCTCCACAAAAGCGCAATGCAAATTTACTTCGACTCTGCAAGCAAATCCACTGATAGCTGCGATTCCATTGAAATAGTGAATGACTAATTTTACTGTTACAAATTCTGGTGTGACTGATCAAATCATTAAACACACATGATGCATACAAAATGCATTAAACATTGGAAAAACATCTGCACTGTATAATCCAATGCAATGCAGTAGCCCTGCACATGAACCATCCACTCACACCTCCGTTCTTTCACTCCACCGCCCTGTCATACAGACTCAAACACCCCAACAGTCAACACCTCATCCCTGAGGTTCTCCCCGGTCCTGCTTTCACTTCCGATCTGCTCCTCTGCGTCTCCATCCTCTGTTTTTATCCCTCCCAGTGTAGCTTTCCCCTGCTGTATGAAGCTGCATAATTCCTCCGTTTATCTGGCTTCATGTTGCCCAGTAGGCTGAAATGTGACAGCTGTACTTGCCCCACAAACACACAGACTCACACAAACAGCCCTCCTACAGCTTCCGAGCTCGTTTCTGCCTCCCGCTCTTCTCCTTTGCACTGCCGTGGAGTTTGGACAGCTCAGCGTCTGTGCACAGTGAAGCCTCGACGCCCCGGGGACTTTAAGTGAATGAAGGGGAGATGGGTGAAAGGAGGAGAACCAGAAAGACAATACGAGAGCAAAAGAAGGAGGAGAGAGTGTAAGAGAAGGAGAACAACATCATTTGCCATCTTTCTTTTTTCCTCGGAGAGCAGCAGAGAGAGACGGAGGGGAGGGAGCGGGGCCAATCTTTATTACATCTGTTTTATTCATGTTGTTGACACACACGTGTGATATCAGTGTATGACCACTGGACCGTGGCAGACTGCAGTGTCTGGAAAAGGGCAAGCAGCACTGCACAGCCCCCCAAATCAACCCCCACCCTCCCAATTCTGCATCCACAATCACCCTGCTCTGTTTCTTTTCTTTGCATCCTAATGTTTTCTGACCTTCACTGTTAGTTTGTTTTGCTGTATGTCTGCATCATTCACCACCTTCCTCCTGCTTTGTTTCCTCTTTATTGTTCCAGGTTTCTCACTCTGTCTCTTCCTCACCATCCACATCTCTGTTATCCCCCCCCCTTTTATGTCACGTCGGTCGGTTGTCTCATATAGAAACAGGTCATCTGAGAAGCCTCCAGTGACATTGAGAAGCCAAATTGCCATGAACGTGTGTGTGTGTGTGTCACACACTGTCATCATCCCCAGCACAACAGAGGCCACACAGAATTTATGTTCCCTGCTGCCAGAGCCACTCTGACCCCAGGGACTTTCTTATCATAAACTCTAACCTCAACCTGACATCAAACGTCGACCCCCGAGATAACATTGTAGTCACGATAAGCCCACACTAGGACTGACTGCAAGTGTTGTAACTCTCCTCTACCGTTCGTACACCCCAGTTCTGCACACAGAAATGCACTTGTCCTACATATAGATAGCCGTAGGATGATCGTAATTGGTAAATAGGGTCGTACAATTTCACTGAAGGCAAAAGCATTCTTGTTGCTGGACCGCTTTTAATGAAGCACAACAAACAATTAAAAGAGTTGTTCCTAACCAAAGAGTCTACATTTACATAGCAACAGAAATAGTGAGGATTTATTGAACGTTCCCTGTACCTTTTGTACTATAACCTACAACTCACAGCCACATCAGCTAATGGTGTATTGATTTCACCATACGCGCCCCATATGTTTATCCCCCAGGCCCTCCACACCATTTTCACTGTTTAAATAGGACATTATACATAAACACTGCTTTCAAAAGGCTCTTTTGATTTATGACTCAAAGCCCAAGTGATGCTCAAATCGCCGGTAAGCTATTATACTTCATCACCGGTGACCCATTATTGTTTTAAAAGCAAAGTAGCGCTGGGTAATGTTCTTATAATAGTTCTCAGGAAGATCCTTGTTGTCGTGAGGCAGTGTTTTCCCTTTGAGTACACATTTTATTTTCCTTCTCAACCTCAGCATAATTTGGGAGGCTAAGTTTACTTATTAAAGAAATTCACTGTAGAGGACATTTCAGGGAGCATTATGTATAGTCTCAGTTATCAGTTTAAAGGGGACATATCATGAAAAACTCACTTTTTCAGTGCTTGTGCACATACATCTCTACCAACCCACAAGCTGAGAAATAAGACAACCCAGTCAGTTTTTTGTGGGCTGTCTAGATCAGAAAACATGTGATTCAACAAGCCATTCAGATTTGGCTCCACTTCCTATGTCACATGCAGGGTCATTAAGAATCAGTAGGCAACTCCGGGGTATGAAAAGTGAAGCCAAGGCTGAAGTGCCTTAAACTTACATTCTTTCTAATAGCCAGCAGGGGGCGACTCCTCTGGTTGCAAAAAGAAGTCTGATTGCATCGAAGTGTTGTCTCCTGGTTGCAAAAAAACAAGATGGCAAACTTGAAAAGCCACAAAACAATTTTTGACGTCATGGTGACTACGTCCACTTCTTATATATAGTCTATGAGTAGAATATATCACCCACAGCTTGATAACTACCTTTGCAAAGGTGCACCGTATTTTTTCTCTCAAGCCAATCAGAGCAGACTGGGCTTTTTCAGAAGGGGGGCTTAAAGAGTCAGGCGTTAAAACGGAGCGTTTCAGACAGGGTGTATACAGGTATATTCAGACAGACAATATGAGAAAAATAATGTTTTATAAACATTAAAGCATGTAAACATGTTCTAATAGAAACCCCAAATACAAGTATGAACTTAAAAATGAGCATGATATGTTCCCTTTAATGTTTCTGTGACACAGTTTCTGATGCAGACTAGCAGTAATGTGACCTCTCTTTACTCATGCCTCTACATGGAGTAGGTGTTTTGCTGTTTGAACAGTTTTAAACATGAATCTGATCATAAATGGTGTACAAAACATGTTGATTTGTTTTGAGTCACCTGCCCTTTAGTTAACTGTAATTATTTCTTGTGAACTTTCTATCTCGCAGTAGCTTTAAATGGCTCTGCAACACAATCTCCATCTCCACTGTTGATGAAGAAGTGATTAGGACTAATCCAAGATTAATTCTCAGATGTTTTCCCCTTCAAAGCGCCAGCACATCTTCTGTTCTATAGCTTTCTCTCTAGTCTAATTAAAACTACGAGATTGGTTCATTTATCTTGAGTCCTCATCAGAGCGCTATTCTTTGCCACGACATATTAGGCCAATCTGTAGCAGGGCGGCAGCAGGCGTTCCATCAGCACACTGCCGGCCGGGCGCTCTGCTCTGATGTACGGCGCCGTCACCGCTGCTCTGTTGTAGCTACTGTAAGCTGAGAGCGCTAGCCCCACAGTAATTTACAGCAGTAAACAATGTCGGGCTCGCGCAAACCAACAGCCCCCCCCCCACACGCACTCTCACACAATTCTCCCTCTCACTCTGTCACTGTGGCACTTTCAGTCTTTTTTTATTTTATATGCCTCCTCTCCCTTTTCTTTTTTTAATGAGCCGACTGTTATTAGGGCTATAAATCAGACCAATGGGCCTGATGTATAATTCACTGTGTGTACTCACCCACCCCCCAGTGGCCCTGAGGAAGCCCACAGTGCATCACTGTCAACACACAGCTACACAGCGTGGTGGCACGAGGCGTTTTGCCGTGTAAATCCGCACACGCTCAGGAGCAGAATTACAAAATATATGCACACACAAAAACAGCAACCAATTCTGCACAAATGCTGCGTGCATCACTCCCACTACACACAAATACATGAACACAAGCATGCCCCATTACACCAACACGGAACAGTAGCTATAGCACAGATCAATATCAATGCCTCGCCCTGGATGAGTCTCGCTGTGACAGGCACCCTATGATATGAAAGAGATCCAATTGATCCACGCCCTGCTAGGCCCTCATCCTCAAAAGGCCATCATTCCATTACCATTGATCCACTTTGTGTGTGTGTGTGTGTGTGTGTGTGTGTGTGTGTGTATGAGGGAGAGGGATGAAGGGGGGTTTGAGGGAATGAGGCACAGCCAGCAGAAGACTAATAAAAATTGAACCAGCCTGAAAGTGATTTCTATAAATGAGTATTTAAATAATAGCCGTGCAGCACAGGGTTATTGGTTTTGTAGAGTGATGGAAAATTAATGCAACTTAACCATTTTTCTAGACAACAAATAGGGCTGGTGACCAGTGTATTAGTTACAGATTAATAAAAGTAGAAATTAAAGGAACCTCGCAGCCTAGCTATTGATATTCCTAGTAGGCACTCTTTCATTGGAGCGCATTAGTTTTCTCTGACAGACTACAGCTGCGGGGGCTCTGTTTCACAGCCTCTAAAAAGCACTCTGTGGGAAAGGATTGATCTCTGTCTGAAGGGAAACATCATCTAATATTCATTTGAAATTGCACAAAGGTTACCAGCTTCATTTGCCTTGCAACTGTTATGCTGCACAGAGTGAATGTATTCACAGTAAAAATTCAGTAATCCTGCTTTCCCTTTGCTAGCACGCCCCTGTCTCGTCTTTATCTCTGCTTTCATGTCAAGGAGCAGTTAAAGGAAGTTGCAAGTTATTTTTTTCTACTATTTAACATATCTGAAAATGTGTTTCATGTTTGAATTTTCTCCACAGCCCATTGGTGCTCTGAACCCCAAGAGGGCAGCGTTCTTTTCAGACCGATATGAGTCCTGGGAGGATGAACAGGTGCCGAAGTTCCACTATGGCACCCACTACTCCACCTCCAGCTTCACCATGATGTGGCTGCTGCGTATGGTAAGTGCAACGCAAATAAAATAATACTGGTGATTTTAAAAAAGGTTTGCAGCATTCTTCGTTGTTGCTTTTATTACAGTGGCATAAAAATCATAAAAAAACAATGATATGCAGCCCCTTAGGAAAATCATATTTGTATTTATAGGTTTAACTGCCGCCAAGAAGACCACAATAGACTCCCATCGATAAACAAATGGTTGAATCATTTTAGGGATATTGCTCTCAGAGAAGGATCATTAGCTGTAATTCATAAAGCGCGGGCATCCACTGTAGACGCTTATCGTCATTAGATCTCTTTCAAATCCACATTTTCTTGCACAGATATACAGTATAATGTGTCTCTTTGATAGAATATAAGAAGATCCACACACACATTATCTAGTTCTGCAAGGCGATAGTGATATGTGTATACTTTGTGTTAAATGCTGTTTGTATGCACAAGAATCCTTGTCTATGGTACCTCGTGTACAACAATCTTCATGTGACAGATTCAATAAAATATAACGATATGTATCCAAAAAATTATATGTATGCATATGTGTAGTCCAAGATTTTCCTCTTCAACGTATAGATCAGTGTTTCCCAAACTTTCTTTCTGGAGACCCATTTTTTAAAAATGACAAACCATCGTGACTAAATTCAAAATAGGCCTTATATCTATAAATCATGAGAAAAGCGAATTTGTGCGTAAATGAACGTTCCTGACCATTTTTAGTGCCATTTCCTTATCACCTCATATTATCTTGACTAAGTAAACCAGCCATTTAGAAGAGAAATCACACTCACTTTGTTACGCTAGCCTTTCATATTGGATCCAATGTTATTAGTAGGCTACAATTATCCGAACAATATGAACATCTAGGCTCCCTCATGTGTCTCAAAGTTGTACTGCAGATATACATGATAAATAAAAGACTGAAAGAAATTCTGCAAATGTATTTGTCGATCATAATAAAATCTCTTGCGACTCACCTGTGGGTCCCGACCCCAGTCTTTGGGAATGACTGGTATAGATAATGCAGCTCATACACTGGCTGTAAAAAGGCCCCACTTCCACTGAGTTTTAAAATTATAGTTATGCACAGCAATATGCAACTTATTTGTCAAACTATTTTAATGGATTTTTTTAATTTATTTTCTTTGGAGTTTCATATTATCATTAATTCATTCCTAATTAGGCACCTACTTCCTTGAAACAAATGTATTCATGTCAAATTGAGATTATATGTATGCTAAGTATTGCAACACAAGCTTATTGTTCCTCATTTATTGCTGCATATAATTTATTATACTATATGTTGTTGCCATATAATAATAAAACAACAACAAAAACCGTGCAATTAAATGTCTGCTTTGAAAAAAAATGTTCCCCTCACACAAAATATTAAAATATCTGAGGAACACCAGATATAATACATGATTTGTTTTTGAAGAGTATATGCCGTGTACATACATTGTGCAATTTCTCTTTCGATACCTTTTGTTGAATGGATGCCATCAATCTTTCCATACTGCACTCGAGGGAGAGGGAGGTTACTAAGTTTCTCCAACGTGCAGTTTTCTCCTGTTATTGTCCCAGTAGCTCACTGTCTCAGTGACTCCCAGTAGAGTTGCCTCATTGATCCCTGCACATCATTAGCAGGCTTACTCTAAAGCCACTTTACCAGAAACCCTCACTTAAAGATCAAACTTAACATCAGAGAGTAACTGAAAACTGTTGGTGCAATAAATGTGAACTATTTTTATGTATTTTGGGCTTATTTGTGAGATTTTTCAATCCTGTTCTGTTGTTTTTAACTACACAATGAGATACAATGTGGTTAACCTCTTACACTTTTTAAACAAACGAGGCGTAAAACGTCATTTCAGGCTGAACTTAATTAGCTATCTACAGTATTATTTTGTCCATATTGTCACTTGGGGGCCGTTGCGTCAGAGCGACAGCTATTGATCTGTTTTAACAAGATTATACATGATTAGAAATGCATCAGTAACACGAGTGTATTGGCTTTAGTAGCTCACTGGGATTATTGTTATTTCACTTGGTCATTTGGGGATTTCTGTTTGTTGGAGGGGGTGTAAAAAGAGTAGATTTTGGTGATTTAGTGCTTTATTGAACCGCAAGCAACACAGACCTTTACTGCTTGTTTTGAATGCACAACAAGAAATTCTATTTTAGCCAATTATAGTTCAGATTTAAAGCTTTTTTTCTCTAATCAACAGGAACCCTTCACCACTTTTTTCCTCAACTTCCAAGGAGGGAAGTTTGACCACGCTGACCGCACCTTCTCCTCAGTGTCCCGAGCCTGGAGGAACTGCCAGAGAGACACATCTGACGTTAAGGTACTGTACGCACACTAATGCATGCGCACACATGATGTGAAATTCCTGGTTGGCTTGTAAGAAAGTTAGGAGAGATAAAGGACTGAGCCACTCCAGGGGACTAACTCCACATCCAGCATCCTTACAGACAAAGAAGAAAAGGTTTCAAAAGAGTAATGTCCAGTCACTACCAATCATTGTCCCTATGCAATGAAAGCTTCCTGGTCTTCTGATCAAAGCGTCGGACTAATCCTCATCTGTCCCAGCCGTCTGTCTCAGATTCAGCCAGCTATAACCTGGACTTGAATCCCTGCCCATTGGGCCCCCAAAACTCTGCTGAGCTGTTGGATCTGCCCTGCAACAGCACAGGTCATTCTCATACCGAAGGCCTTCGAACCCCCAGTGCACACTTTAACTGCACTCCTAAAACATTTATGACTACAGTCAGACATTCTGTGTCAAAGCCGGGTTTTGCTTGGTCTCCTGGCACAGGGTCACTGGATGGGGGAACAGGCAGCGCTGGTGTTGGGGGGTTTTGACGCTTGATTGCGTTTACCACCACCCCCTCTTCACATCCCGCCAATAAAACATATGGATTGTGTTACTACGTAGCTGGCCAGTGCTTGATTGCGAGAGCCCAACAAGAGCCCTCGTTTGCTCTCTCAGTCTAGACCTGTCAATGTGGATCACACTGTGAGAGCTCAACCTCAGATCAAAATAAAGGAGAAAATCTGGACCACATCACTTTGTTTCCATGTCCAGCTTGAATTTTTAGCATATTTTGAATGAGCGTCCATCAACTTTATCCACTCGGACGCACACATTCATGTTCCAGGCAAAAGAGGAATTAGGGACGAGATGTATCAATTTAGTATGCTAAGTACACCGTTTAGCTTTAGCATTTGAGCCATTGATAGCAAAACCTCTGTCCCTGCCAGAGGGCAAAAAGCCCCAGTGTTTTCATACCCCATTGGTAAAGAAGGGGTGATAATAGGTTACAACACCCAGATTCAATGTGTCTCTAGCCTGGGTGACGCTAACGTGACCTCCAGTCCCCAATCCCCTGACCCCTAGTCTCAGCCTGGAGGCATCAGAGGGGGGGAGAGAAGAGCGGGGGGGGTTAGAGGTAGCAACAGTGGAAGTGTAGCGGAGGAGCCCAGAGGCCAGAGCCCCCTCCAGTGACCCATGACAGGACAGGATTGGGGATCAGAGGGGCTGGCCTCTGACCAGGCCGGAGCAAAGGGGCCACTGCACATAATGGCCCATGCAAGGCAGGCTTGAGTGTTGGGGAGCGAAGCCCTCAAGGTTTTGTTGGTGTTGGCGTTAGTGTGTGTGTGTGTGTGTGTGTGTGTGTGTGTGTGTGTGTGTGTGTGTGTGTGTGTGTGTGTGTGTGTGTGTGTGTGTGTGTGTGTGTGTGTGCGCATCCTGCCACCTCCAGCTCAAATTTACAGCAGGCTGCAGCCAGTGAACCTGGGTGAGCTGGAGGCCTCGTTAAGAGGCTGACCTTTGGTTTCAGGTCGGGTTTTGTGGAGTGAAGAGATTTCAGAAGTGAGGAAGTGCTGTGTTGTTTTAAACCTGTGTGTTTGCTTGCTCATTTGATTGGATGTTTTCACCCCCATTGATGAGAGGAGGATGTATTGTGCAGCTAATCTAAAAAAAAAAAAAGGGTCATGTTAGTGTTTGAGTATTTTTGCATTTTTTTTTAGAGATCATGTTACTTGCGAGCAGGCTCTTAAAAAAATTCCTTTAACCTGCTACTCTGGCTCAAGTTTTAAAATGGGGTATTTGTATGCTGCCATCTTTGCTGCCCGCCTGACAGACTGTCAGCTTGATGTTGGCTGTTCATCTCTGATGTCAGACTGTCAACATGTTTGTATCTTTCTCTCTCTTCTCGAGAGCACCAGTCAGCACTTGTAGTCACACGAGCTTTGTTAACAGACAGCGGGGCTACCATCAAATCCTCAAAACAAATGCTCTCAATTAGTCTGTATTGTGAAACTACAGCGATCGACTAATCATACCATGAAATACGACGAGATATTAGAGTTTCATTAGACTGAAAATTACTACTATTGTACTTTGTCTATGCACAAATGTCCCCCAATGCAGTGAGGAATGAAACCATGCTTTGTGCAATAAGGTACATATTAAAGGTGCTCTTGATGACATTCAGCCACTAGATGTTGCATTCTCCTTCCCCCGTTTCATTGCATTCACTTCACAACAAGTCTTTGCCAGGCACTTACCGTATTATTATTTATCAGTTTTTTTACACACTAACTGACGATCCAGAGATACCACATGATGCCAACGTTGTTATACTATTGGCTCACAAGCCATGTTAGAAATGGGAACCAAATGTTAGATATCTTCCACAGAGACAAAATATTCATTTTGGACCCACCAAAATTTTTAAAATGCTAAATTCACAAAAAGCCATACTTTTATTTGGCACCTTTCTAAAAGTTTTGTGGATGTATTCTTTTTTTTTTTTAAATATTCGTCTACATGAAAATGTTAAGACCTTTTAAGACGATAGGAAAACACTGTATATTATCAATTTTAATACCAACAGTTTACAACACAATATACATTTAATGCTCTACACTATTTTAATATTTACATGAAGCAGCCAAGAATTGAGACATCCTGGTAGGGAGGGGATGAAGTAGGATTTTATACATATCACGATGAAAAACACTCACAATCAGTTGATTGTGGTGAATATTCATTATTGCGATAATCATGAATATCCCCACATGAGTGACTTGAAAAAGCCGTCCAGATTGCTATCGTGGTAAAGAAGTGAAAAAAAGCCTTAGTTAAAAAATACAAAAATGATCATGTCAGAAAGAACAGATTCACACAATGTTGCTGTTTTGTTTATTTATGTATCCTTTATCCTTTATTTATGCTGGCACACCTTATGATTTATGCTCACCTTATTTAAGATTAAGATTTATTTTTCACTAAAAACCGATGTGTGTCCTATCTGTGATGCAATCAAAAGATTTGTTTCTTAACAAAATGTGGTAAAGTGTAGGGCTGCAACTAAAGATTATTTTCATTGTCGATTAATCTGTTGATTATTTTCTTGATTAATGGATTAGTTGTTTAGTCTATAAAATGTCAGAAAATGGTGTAAAATGTGGATCAGTGTTTCCCAAAGCCCAAGATGACTTCCTCAAATGTCTTGTTTTGTCCACAACTCAAAGATATTCAGTTTACTGTCATAGAGGAGAAAAGAAACCAGAAAATATTCACATTTAAGAAGCTGGAAAAAGCATATTTTGATGATTATCAAGATAATATCATGAATCACAATTATTTTGGCCAGAGTAATCGTGACATGACATTTTCACATCGTCCCATGCCTACATCCTGGTCCATCCTTGTGTTTCATTCTCAGTGAGACATACCCACAACAACAGTACAGTTTAGGCCTAGAGGGCAGTATGGATTTATCTGCATGTTTTTAAGCTCAAACTCTCAGTCTTAATGTTTACACTCGTTGTTCTGCTTTGTTAAGAATGACGAATGGCTAAACATATGAGGTTACATCTCATGTCATAACTACATTTCTCTTAAGTCTGAAAATACTTTGTGTTGTTTGGGACAGCCAAATAAAATCATCATAGTTAGGAAAGAATTTGGCTGACTAACGTCTTTTTCTGTTGTTGTGGAAGGAAGCAGGAAAAAGCTTTTTTTCTGCTGCTTAGATGCAAACAAATCAAACGAGTACTGAGTAGTGAAAAACCACAACCGAGTGCATGCTCAGACGTTTTTGACATCTTCTGTAGCGGCCAAAGCACAAATGCGGGCAGCAGACAAGCAGTCAGAAATGTAATTACCATGAATAATTGTACAATTTGGAAAACTCCACTATGTAACTGTTGTAACAGACACACACAAAACAATCTCTAAATCATTTCTGAACTGGATTTATACAGGCATTGCCCTTCTGTTTCTCTTTTACTTATACTTTTTTCTTCTTCTTCAGCTCCCCTTAATACTCTCAGACATATTCAGATCACACCTTTCCAAATCTGACCTCTTTATGAGGGCTGGTTGGTGATTTCTCTGAGCCTTCTGTAGTTTCAGAAGCGTTCTTACGTGTCGCTGTGTTGTATCCATGCAGGAGCTGATCCCAGAGTTCTACTACCTCCCCGAGATGTTTGTCAACGCCAACAGTTACAACCTGGGCGTGATGGAGGACAGCACCGTGGTCTCCGATGTGGAGCTGCCACCTTGGGCCAAGAGCCCGGAGGAGTTTGTACGCATCAATCGCCTGGTAAGAAACACGGACAGAAGCATACCAACACGCATTCATGCACAACCTACAAGATGGACTAGGGCTGTCAAAACTGACTAAAAATGATGTTTGAATATTTGTTCTAAAAAGACACATAGGTTCTAACTATTCGAAAATCTATTTTCGCTCGCTTTGAAAGCTTGCACTGGATGAGGAACGGCTGATTCATGAAGTTGAAATGATACATTCTCATTTCACTATGGCTGGAGGGAGTTCGCCTGAAAGTTTCCTACTTGCTTTTGGCCATTATTATGTAATTTCCAGTAAATATCACAATGTAAAACGTGTGTTTTCTGTTTAAAAAGTACAAAGGAAGGAAGATAGCAAGTACTACTCACCCGTCTTTTAGATGGTTACGTCTCCAGTCTGATCTGGAGCGCACATCTGATAGATACGTGGCTTGTTTACATGACATAACATTACGCTTGCTGTTAGTACACAGTATCGCTCTCTCTGCGGCCGAGTTCTCTCCATCAGTACGGTTGTTGTTGAATTATTCTCCATTAAGCTTGACCCAATGTTACATTTCATTTTCAGTTAATGAAAGTGACGTTATGTGACTTCATGCTACGCATTTAGTGCGCGTGAGGCAGACAGCCACAGTAGTAATTTTCATATTTGAATATCATTGTTTTCATACTATTGTCATATATATTTAAATTTATAATATTCATTTACAGCCCTAATGGACATTATTTTTTAACTTGTAATATCTACAAGTCGCTGATACACATTGTAAACATGCACGCACATTTCTGCCTCATATGTCACATAACCCAGACCAACTGAAGTCTCGCCAGAGGTTTCTGCCCCCATTTTAGCTGGAAATGCTAATTCAAAGAGACAGTGTTATTTCCTGATCGTCTCACAGCTCTTCCTGTTACGTGAGCCTCCCGCTCCTCTGACATGCCCCAGCTCTCAGATTGCCGTGTTGGCAAAATGATCTAACATCACCTCACCCCTCCTATCCCTATCCACCTCGCCATCTCTCTTCCTGCCCTCGCTCTGTCCACGCACATCTGGTGCACGTTCATGTGTGTGTGTGTGATTGCAACTGTGTTTGTGTGCCGAGAAGATGCAGTATCGTGTTTCTGATCTACCCTTCCCGCTCGCTCAGCCCAAAGCAGAAATATTCAGTGTATATGCATCTCGGACGTTGTCGGACTTGCGGTCATATTTTCATTGTAGATGATCTCTCCTCTTCCACACTCACACTCACACTCACACACACACACATTAGGCTGTAAAACTATGGTAACTCTTTGGATCAGATTACCTTGCTCTTCTATAGAAGGTCAAAAGCACCAGATAGGTTTATTATTGTTCGTGTGTGTTGCTGGAGCAGTTTATCATTGGTACTTTTAGTCTTTCAACTTCAAAAACTTGTTGACTTTATACAGAGTTTTACTGGATCTCAAAGGCCACACTATCCTTGTAAATGAAAATGTGTTTTCTGGATAAATAGGCTCAAATTAAGGAAGAAAATAAAAAGAATATACATTACATATACATAGGTTATAATGCAAATAATTATGCCTGTGTTGTTCGATTTTGAATTCTCTCTCGGGCCGTATTCCCTCCCAGTAAAATGTTTGGGGTAAAAACAGATGCAGCCTCCTGCTCGATGTGTGCCCACAGTAGTAATGGGTGCTGATGAGGCTGGGTGTGCTCTGTGACCTGTGTAGACTTGTGGTGAGGTCTGTTAACCAGCCTGCTGATATGACCAGGCCCCTATCATTAATCACACACTTCTCCCTCTTTGGCTGTCAGCATGGTCTAGGCCAAGGTGGATGTATCGGGGGAGGCTGGTAGTGGTGGCGGCGGCGGCGGCATGCTGTTTTCCAGTGTTGAACTTAATTTGTGCTAAAAAAGGAACATACTTGATTCATTTTTGATCGTCATCCAGCAAAGAGGAAATATTACTGCTGTCGTTTCAACTGTTTTCATAGTGAAGCATCATTTTTCAGGATAGCAAAACATAGTATTGCCATGCTTCTTTTCCATATAAACAAACAAACATAATGTCAAAAACACTCTTCAAAAAATAAGTAAATAAATGCATAATTTAAAAAAAGAAAATATATAAATAATGAATATAATAAAATGTAAATATAAATAAAAAATAAATAAGTAATAAAAGCATAATTTAATAATAATAATAATAATAAAATGAAAAACAGTCATTATAATCATGACAATAATAATAATAGTAACAATTAAATTGTAAACAACCTTCTAAAATATGATGATTTTTTTTCTGTTTATATCATTGTAAACTGAATACCTCTGTGTTTTGGACTATTGGACGAAAGTAATCAGAAAATATTGTCTTGGGATCTTAGAATTTATGATGGCCATTCTCTGCAATTTTCTGACATTTAATAGACTAAATTAATCAGTTAATTAGAAAAATAATTAACAGACAATAATCGTTAGTTGCAGCGCTATGCTGTTTTTATTGTAGTATTTTCTATATGTTTTCCCCATGATTTTTATCATCTTACTTTGCAGTAGGTGTAAATTCCCATCTTTAATACTGCTCTCCTGAGTAAATCTTGTTTAATATACTGAAGCAGAACATACTCACCTTTAGAATATCCGTAATTTGGATAATATTATTGTATACACTAAAAATCAGTCAAAACAGTAACACTGGAGAAACCAACTTGAAAGCATCTGTGTGTTAATGTGCTTTGTGCTCCTGCAGGCACAAAGCGGCTTTTCATTGCCAGTTTAAGTGCGGCAGCCTCATCTACCTCTGCTCCTTCAATTTCCTCTGGTCCTTTCCTTTGTGCCCAATTTAGCACTGCAGAGGCAATTTAGACTTCTCCAAATGGTCTACACCCACGCACAGCTACCTGCTAGTTACTGCTTTGAGGCTGATACAATTTCAGTCTGCGGTTTTCTTTCTCTACTGTGTGCAAATTGGGATATTGATCCAGCGTGCAGCCGAGCCCAGCAGGCAGGTGTAGGTGCACAGAAACAAAACAAGCTCAGTTAAAAAGGAGATTTCATAAGGAGACTGTGAATGTCTGCTTCATAACCGCATAAACGCACACGGTAAGTTTGTAACATTGCTGATCAATGAACCTCAGGTAGTATTAGGTAGTCAAATCATTGTCACATCAGATTGATCCATTCCTGCAAGATGTTGGCTTCACATTAGGGCTGGCGATACAATACGTATCATGATACAGGGCAGATTCAATATATTGCGATTTTTTTCTAATCTAATTTTAGGAAATCTGTCATACTATAAAGACACACCATCATATGTATACAATCTGAGTAGAAAAAGTCACCATGTGAAATGGCTACTATGCGGATTAACATCATTACACATGAATACATTTGGACTCATTGGATCAACAAGAGTCACAGCTTTGCAGTGATACCCAATTTATGTAATTCTAAGCATGGGACCCCAGTATGCAGAAATATTCAATTACACCACTTTAGAATAGGTGAAAATAACATATGTATACTGCATTAAAAAAAAAACTGCATGTTTTTTTTTCCCAAAACTGCATGGAATTAGCATAAAGTGGGCATCTCTGTAAAGGGGAGACCCATATTGAACCCATTTTCATGCACATATCTTGAGGTCAGAGGTCAAAGGACCGCTGGCCAAGCCAGTTTTTCCTCGCAAAAATTTAGCATAACTTTGGATTGTTATTTAGCGTTCTTCGCGACATTCAAGTATGACATGGTTGTTATATATTTCCTAGGTGGTCTAGTTTCATATGATGCCAGTATATTCACTCTAGCTTTAAAACTGAGCACAATACAACCTCCGAAATACAGAATAGCGGCCGGGTCCGCTGCCTGGCCGTCAGATTTTAAAGAGGTTATTTAAAAATCAATACAGCGTTTTGGAGAAACGATACAAAACACAATATTGCGATACTCATTTGTATTGATATTTTCTTACACCTACTTCACGTGTGTTAATTTGTCATGCAAACAACAGCATTTGGATTATGTGTTATCAATGTTTTGATCAGTTAACTATACATTGTCAGTATAGGATTACATTCATACGGTACTACAACACATATACAGACAGTACAGGAGGGTGGACAGGGAGAATAAAGGGAAAAATGGGCCGAGGACGAGGCAGAGGGAGGGATGTGTGGGTGGACAGGTCTCTGGTCATGACAGATAGCTGGCATTAGAGGGTGTCAGCTGGCAACTGTGGTACTGTTGGGAGAGAGATGAGCATGGTGGAGAAGAGAGAGCAAGACTGAAGGAGTTAATGGGCTGTTTGGCTCTCTTTAGCTTGTCTGCTGCTAATGGCCTCGCAACACACGGATAGACAGCAGGAGAGAACACGCAAACACACGCAAGTGCACGCACGCTTTACAAACACACACATGCCTGCTGTCTCCACTCTGGTTATGAGCCCTAGATGATTAACAGCTAATTAGGGCCCAATCTGGAAAGGCCATTAAAAGCCTCTCACAGTAAAGGATTGTGCTGCTGTGCAAAACGGCAGCTTGTTTTTGTTGTTGTGAGTGAGAGTTGCACGGTTGGTTAAAAAAAAGAAAATCCAGCAGAAGATATAAACATTACATCAAACTGTAGCCTGGTTTATATTGCTCTGGTGTTGGATGTGTCATAGTTCATCACTAATGTTTGGTATAAAGTGTGTTGCATGGCAACAGATTAGCTGCCTACACAGATTGTTGTTTAACCTCTGGCTTGAAGGCTCAAAGACTTCAGTTCCGCGGAAAACCGTGGGTTTGACGTGTTTAGGAATGGTTGGATTTTAGACAGACTTACTGGAGACAAAGCGCCTCAAGCATGCACCTTCGCAACACTGAAGTGCCTACAGTATACTTAAAGGCTCGCTTGTAAAGACACACTCCCTTTTTCTTGACCCATCACAAACCCACGCACACACACACGCAGAGACAGCGGGTCTTGAGGCGGCATGCCGCAGAGATCAGGGGCTGCTTGTTGTTTTTACCAGGAGGTCGAAGGAGAGGTTAAGAACTTGATCCCTCCTCCAGCAGATAACTACATGTCTCTGGGCACTGTCAGCCTCTCTGACATTCCACTATATATGACCACATCTCACTTCTCAGGTCTGCTAACCATTAGTAAGATAGCAGGTGATCCTGTGTATATATACTTGTGTGTGTGTGTGTGTGTTTGTGTGCCCATCCATGTTTACCTGTGCTGTCGTGTGTTCTGGCTTCACTGGAGCTACTGATATGGAGCAGCCAACACCACAGTCTGTTATAGTGGCCATCTCCTACTGTGAATAGTCTCATGGTAGAATAGTTAAGATTCACATTAAAGCAGCCAGAATCTCTAAAATGATATTGTTTGAACTGTAAATCATTGTGTTGGTTATCCACTAGGAGTGGGGGGAAAAATCGGTACAGCATAGTATCGCAATATTTTACATAGCAATATTGTATCAATATGCGGACGTCAAGTGTCAATCTTTTACTATACAAATATTAACCTCTTAACAATCCGATGGGCCCGGCCACTATTCTGTCTTTTAGAGGTTATAGTGGGCTCAGTCTTAAAGCTAGAGTAAAGATATTGAACCTAATGAATCGATTGGTGTCATGTTAGCTTGTCAGGAAGAACGCTATTTCTTTGAAATATAACACCAATAATTAAATATTCGTAATCAAACAAATATAGTTCTGGATCATTGGGTGACCAATATGGGTGCTTTTGTCATGTTAGTTCCACAGATTTTACGCATCTTTTTCCAGGGCAACGGGTATCTTTTTATTCCTAACACTGATTTCTCCAATCATAACTGACAACAAAGACCATGTCCATTTCTCTTCTGTAAAAGGTGGGAGTGTAATCACCATCTAACCCATTTGAACTCTACGGGGCCCATTTGCTGCTCCGTAGTTCACATGTTTGGTTCCCTTCAGTCATCTGGGCTCTTGTAGTGCTGCTGACAGACCTGCAAACCACACACATGGGAGAGACGGGCAGCACATTACTTTCGGCCTTTTTCCCCTTATAAAGCATCGGCTCACTCAAAGCAGTGACAGAGACATCACTTAAACTGGCCTCACAGAGACTTTCCTCTCGTTGAATGGGCAAAGCCAATTGAGTGATGGGTCAGAAGTTGATACTGAGAGGGTTGACCACAGGTCACCACCACATGTGGTAAACCGTCACTGTAAGTACCCAATACATCTCTGCTCTATGGATGTTAGACACCAAAGTTATTTGTGTGATTCTCTCAAAGTAATCATTTTAACCATTATGATATTAAGGGCGTGGCTACTTTGTGATTGACAGGTCGCTACCACGGCGTTGTCCGGTCTGGGAGTTGTCCGTGTTTTCGTCTTTACTTTAATCCTTTCACAGTGTGTTTTCAGTTCATGAAAGTTATTGTACATTTTGGTTGTCTAAAAATGCCTTATTCAGCATTCGGTTGTACTTAGCTCCACCCTCTCATGTCACCTCTGGTTGCAAAAAAACAACATTGCCGCAGCAGTGCAGACAGCTAGCAGCTAGAGACCTGGTACGGCACCCACCTGTCACTCAAAGTGGCCATGCCCTCAATTATGCCGAACTTTAAGCCTTATTATAATTCAAACGGATGAGTTGTATAAAAATTTACCCCCTGAACAGTTGTCATGAACAGGGGAATTAGCTATCGGGACCAAAACCGTTTTTTGTACCAGGCTGTAAACATGTTTATTTCTGCTGTAAAGTTGGCCATTTTAACATGGGCGTCAATGGGGATTGACTCCCTTTTGGAGCCAGCCTCAAGTGGCCATTTGAGGAACTGCAGTTTTTGGCACTTCTGCGTTGGCTTCATTTTTCAGCACCGGAGGTTGCTGTATGGTAAAAAGCCTTGAATGCTGGAACAATAAAATATGTGTCTTTAATACCCCATCTGTGCTGTGCCTTAAGCAATTGTGATTAGAGTCTGTGATGCAGGCATGGTGTGTGTGAAACTCCATATGACTGGAATAACAGAGGTGTTACATGTTGCCTTCCTTGATAACATATTGGAGTTTTAGGTTTTACCAAACTTAAATGGAAATTCTCCCTGAATACACTCACATAATTTCCACTTTGAACTATGATGGCGAGCATCACACTTGCAGCTTACAGCTGTTAATGTGGTCACCCCACAGTAATCTTGCCTGCAGAGGTAAACATCTCCCACTCGGCGCTAACAGACAAATGTCATATTAATATGAGCCCCCCAAATCCCCATATACTCACACTATCAGCGTCTTTGAAAGTCCTTTTCTGAAGTCTGTCAGTTTTATATGCTGACAGCCGTTCACACTTACAGAAACAATGTCATCATGGCCGACAAGTCCATTATCTTACCAGTATATGATCAAGGAAGAAGAAACTAGGGTGTTATTTGCCATCTGATAAGATAATTTACAAGACTGAATATTGTGACCATTGTGTCATTATGCAGAATTGTCCAGTGTCTGTATGAAATGTGAGGGAGAGCTGCGTACAGGACACAAAAGACCACCAGCTACACCGAGTCAAAGATCAGGGCTGTTTACATTCACCTCTCATCCGCACCGCACTCTCTGATCAGACAGCCGCTGGGATGCACATAATGCCGTTCCCACCAGCCTCCACATCTTATCCTCACAGGAACCCCCTGGGAATCCATGTGTGAGCTGAGGTAAACCACTGCGAGGACCAGTCACTAACCACTAAGATATACTTACGCACTTGTGAATGACTGAGTGAGTGAAAATCTTAACGTCGTCTAGCCCGGTACGGCCTCATGTAACAGAACACAGTTTACCATGTTAGCCTAGCGCTAATCTATTCCCCCGGTGTCTCCTCTGAGAGCCTTGTTGTCGGATGGGAAACGAGCACGTGGGGTAGAGGGGGGTTATCTGGCTAATGTCAGACAGCGCTCACTGTAGGGGTATTGTCATGCATAAGGGCAGACATGTTTACTGTGTGCTCTGTGTTTTACGAGCTGTCCCCCCTTCTCCTGTGCCTCCCCCTCTTCCCTGTCCTCACCCCCCCTCCTCTTCTTCGTCCTCCTCTTCAATGACGTAATGGAGGAGCCCGATGAGAGCCTGAGAAATGAGATGATCTACTGCTGCTGACATACTCACTCACTAATGTTGTCCTTCTCCCTTTTCCTGCACTCCTCCACTCTCTCATTTACTTCTGCCAAAGTCTACCGAGATGCTTTCTTTTTTGCTTGCAGTATTTATCTGTTTTCATACTTCATAACACTCCAGCATTGGACATTTTGTGTCGTCATCTTTGCTATATTTAAACAGTTGTCTTTGCTCTCTGCCCCGTCCCAAGCTAATGTGCTCAGTCAAGCATTAACAGCAACAAATTTTAAATATTTTTGCATGTATAACTCTCTATCAAAAGGCGTGTAATTGCAAGAAGATAAGATAATAATTTCTAGATATCGATATATATCCGAATATTACAATGTATGCAAAATCTAAAAAAAAATAATCGGATGGGAAAAAAATAATGCAGGTTTCCACTGTGCATCAAACTGTCTCTAATTTTTCAGCTTTTAGTTATCGCTGGTTTATAATATAAATTTGGGCAACAGAAAGTTGATAAATGAAGATAGTTATCACCCAGCAGCCCGACAAGAGATCACATTAACTTAATAAGAACAGTATTCTGTTGTGTATTAACTTAAGTCTACATTTGTTTTTAAATTCATGTGAAACTATGATTTGTGATATTAGTGACATCACTAGGGCTGCAACTGAGGATTATTTTCCTCTTTTTTTTATAATAAAAAAAGGTTACTTAAAAAACATTTTTAATTTAATAATCATTTGTGGTATATTAAACATCAGTGAAAAATGGCCATCATAATATCAAAGGTGACGTCATCAAATGTCTTGTTTTTTTATGATCTGTCCAAAACCCCAAAATATCAAATTTGGTGTAATGTAAGACTAAGAAGATGTGCAACTAGAGCTGCAACAATTCATTGATTTGTTGTCAACTATTAAATTAATCATCAACTATTTCGCTAATTGATTAATTGGTTTGAGAATTTTTTTAAGAAAAAAAAAAAGGTAAAAATTCTCTGATTCCAGCTTCTTAAACGTGAATATTTTCTGGTTTCTTTACTCCTCTATGACAGTAATCTGAGTATCTTTGAGTTGAGTACAAAACAAGACATTTGAGGACGTCATCTTGGGCTTTGGGAAACACTGATCGACATTTTTCATCATTTTCTGACATTTTATAGACCAAACAACTAATCAATTATTCAAGAAAATAATCAACAGATTAAACAACAATGAAATTAATCGTTAGTTGCAGCCCTATCTGCAATCATCAAATCTTTGGCATTTCTGCTTGTATTATAGTATTATTGCACTTATGTAGGGATGCATTTAAGGGTCAGAAATACCTCCTTTTGTTCCATATATGCACACAGAGAAACACACACTAACAAGCTGCAGCTCCACATAAGCCAACATCCTACTAACCTCTCCTTGAAGGGTAACTACACTCAAACTGATCAGTTGAGTCATTCATCCTAATCATCTCCACTCTGTCTTGAGAGGCCTCCACACCTTCAGACAGACGAAGAGACCGTCCAGTCCTCCAGCCGACTCTATAATCATCTGAGACAACAATGCTCCTCTCAACAGCTATCCAAATATCCCCTCATTCAGCATGCTTCCTCAGTGGCCCTCTGTTTAATCAGCTCTGTCTGTTGACTTAGCTTTTGCTCACTTCATCCTATTGTGGATATGTCTTATGGCGGCGGTGATGTATTTGCTAGCTTGTTAGCCTCCCTGTATGGAGGCGGATAGATGGTTGGACTCTCCGCAGGTGCTTGTTAGCTGCTGTTGAGATTATAGTAGACAGTTGTGAGATAGACGTAGTAGCTGTTTTCTCTTGATTCTTGCCCGTCAAAAGATTTCTTTTAATATTTTATTTTATGTCCCGGTAACCAGGCTTTATTTCCACTTTTACGGATTATTATTATTTGTTTGTCATTATCAAGCATTAACCAAAGACTAAAAAGAGAAGACAACCACAGCAGCATTACTGCCTTCTGAGTTTGAGTCTGCACCATTTGTTTCATCCATTTACTCCTCAATCAGTATTGTTTACTCCATTGTCTGTGCTGTAAATTGGACCACTTTCGCAGTCTACACTACGCCATTTGTCTGACTAAGACCAAATCCACCATGACATGTTTGTTTTGGGGAGATACTTTCCCAATCACTGCTCATTCTGCTTCTTTTCACCCCCATAACATGATATTCTTGCTTTTCAAGTGGCTGAGGGATAATAAGAGGGACGGGAGAGAGAGAGTTGGGGTTAGAGTTTCAGGTTCCACTTGCCAGCGAGTGCCTCCGTTGACCCGTAGCCAGAACTCTCACAGTTGTGACCTATCTAATTAGTAGAGCAGGAAGGAGGGGGAACTGAAGTAATGCACACAACCCATCTGGGCTTTTCTTGGTGTGTGTGAATATGGGAATAAAGGAAATGGTTTGTTAGCTGTGCGGCTGCTCCGAGGCTCTCATTCCTTACGTCACCCATTGCTTTTTTTTTTTTTTCCTCTTCCATGTTGGGGGGCCCCCTCTCCCCTGGCTGGCAACAGGCTTCCTCTGCCTGCTTCAAAATGACAATCGGCTTCTCATTTACAGCGAGCTAATAAGCCCTTTAATCAGAGTGCTTGTCAACCTCGGGGCAAGGCAACTCCAGAGGAGTTGATCCAAAGGATCAGATGACTGGAAGAAAGAAGAAAAAAAAGAGAGCAGCGCTTATAGTGAGAGAATAAGTAGAAGGGAAAATAAAAGGGGTCTGTTGAACTTGGAGGAAGAAAAGAGAATTGAAACAAAAGATAATAAACTTGTTTTAAGGTAAGAAGAATAGACGGGCTCCCACTGAGGATGATGATGTTTTTTTGTACTTGGAAACACACAGATTTGATTTAATAAAACGCACAATAAGAAAACTACTGATTCTGTGGTTTAGCAGCGTAATTCTTTTCACGTGAAAAAGCATGATGTTTCACTGTCACACACACTGAATCTGGTGTTCAGGATGTTTTGATCAGCTCGTTCTTAAACAGTCGTTTTAGTATATACAGACCTGACAAGTGTTTGCTTTATTCATCCGTAATCGATACAAAAGAAAACAGTCTGCCGCTGACAACACTCTGCATACAACATGTGCCTTTGATTACACACCCACACCATCAGTGACACACGCACGGGCACATGCGCGCACGCTTGCATCGCCGTCGTTGGCATGCAAATGAGTGGATTGATTTGTTAAGTGACATTTTAACATCCTTACAGACAGCTCTCTATAAGTCCTTAAAAGGGTTTTTAAGGGCCAATGAGGAAAGGAGGAGAGCGTTCAGTGTCACCTCATTAAAGCTGAAGTGAAATCCTGCTCAATCCAGACCATAAAGCTAACCGCAAAACCACAGCGAGGCACAGAAACTTCACTGATAGGCCCGGTGCAGACCTGTAGCGTGCACAGACACTTTTACTTTTGAGCAAAGGAATCACTAAAAGAAGTCCAAAGTGAGGTAAAAAGAAAAGGGGATAAAAATAAATCACTTGCAAGCAGAAAAAGCATTCCAACATGTTGCTGTGTAGACGAGATCAGACGTTCTTGCCTTTGCTCCTCAGGACTCCTGAGTAATCCTGGTTTAATGTCCACCAGCTGGTTAATTGCAATCATTTGGTGTCTCGGGTCTGATGTCTCAAATAAGGAGAGCAAGACTTTTAAGTCCTCAGTCTAGAGTATATCTCCCTCTATAGAGTAACAGATTGACGGACACATAGTCAAACTGTCATTCTTTCAGTGTTTTTGTGGGGTTTTTTTAGGCTTTAAATTCACACTCCAGCTACAGACGTTTCAGAAAGGAAAGAATTAAAGTAATCTGAGACTTGCACACAGAAAAGGCATGTTAATTATCATACCCCTTCAAACTGGCAGGCAAGCAAAATAAGCATTAAATTCAAGAAGAGAAATTAGAGATCATTTGAATACTTGGCTGCTTTGAAGGGCAAAAAACTGATTAAGGTAAATGATTACATTTTCTTACATAGGAGAATATTCCAAATTATTGTTACCGTTGGAAACAAGTCACAGCACACAACAAAGGGGACCCCCCTATGCTTCAAAGGTGTGCTTTGTCAAATCCTTAACAATAGAAATGTGGGATTCCAGTGACTTCTACCCCCTATCAGCATTTACATAAAGGCATGCTAAATTATTCATTAATTATCAGAGAGTCCCCTGTGGATGAGGATGACACACACACTGGCTGCTAATTGGCCCATCAATAATCCTGCCTGCTTCTCCTGAAGTGGCACCAGATCCCACCTCAGGAATCCGCTATCTGCCCCAACCTTCTGCCACACTATTTCCACAGTGTGGCTCTACAGAAGGAGACGTTTCCACACCTGCTCACCTGGAGCATTGTTAATTGGTTGTCGGTACATGGCTGATTTCTGTACTTTACTCTCTGCTTGTCCATCAAGTAGGATACATTCCTCACATGCAGGCCTCTAGATATAAGTAGAACATTTGATGTCCCTGTTGATTTTTTTTTTTTTATGATATTGTCCGTATTCGCAAACATAGTATAGTAGTATAATATTATATTGTGAGCTAATAAAAAGGATAACGGTGGTGATATTTTATATTTTTGTTGCCACGAAAATATGAAAACCAAAAATGTTCTAGTCCGTCACAACAGTCAGCCCACATCTCATTCATTCCTTCTGAAGATGTTAATCTTTAAAACGGGTCAGAAATATATCATTTAGTTTTTTTATTCATATTTTTTCTTAACAAAAAATTATAGAATTTAAAACAAAACATTAATTTAGAAATAATAATAATATTAATACAATTTACAAAAAGTTTAATTAGTAATACTTTTACTTACTTATAAATATATAATTTCATTAAAAAAGGGGGTAAATATTTCCAGAAGCCGCTGGCCCACTGTAGTTTAGCAAATGGTACTCAAACAGAGTACTAGTATATTTGTTCGGGACCATTTTCACCAGGCTGGGTATTGGTACTCGATACCTTTTTAAGGTATCCCCGAAATAACTCAGTACCAAGTAGTATCGAAACTTCTTCAGTCAAACTATACCTTCATTCTACCCCAGATCTAGAAAAAAGTGACTATTTGTATGGTTTTGCTGGCGGCCTATCACCACAAGCGTTGTTCGATTTAATGTGACGTGTGATTGGCCCACTACCGCAGCAGCTACAACCCATACAGACTGGTGTAGTCAAGTTGAGCGCGGCGTATTTTACGAGTTGAGTTGGCAGTTCAGCGTACCGAGGTGCCTCTAAAACTTCCATTCACATGAGGGGTATCGAATGAAGTTGAGAAAAAAAGGTATCAAATGAAGAACTTCATGGTATTGGTATTCCTTTAAGGGTACTGGTATCGCAATTTTTGAAACGGTGTAATGGTGAAGCTCACTAATGTATTTTTATTGGACAAATATGGAGGTCTATGGAACAGAGTTTGTAGGATTAATTCTTTGTTGGTTTTGGTATTTTCATGGGATTTGTTGACAGTATAAAAAATGTAGAATGTAACTTATTCTTTAATATTATGCGAACAGCAAATTTTAAATGTTTAATGTATGTATCACTGTAAATGTGAAATGCCATGTCTCGTCAGGGGGTCAAAATATAGCCCTCGATTTACTTGCATCCCAACCTGATTGTTGTGTGAGTGCTGAGATAACACTGTGCACTTTTTGAAAGAGCTTTGAAGAACTGTGATCAAGGCAGTTTACTGTATCCCCTCAGGCGGAGGCAGATATTCTTTGAATCTCTGAGATCCGCTGAGGTTAAATTCCTACACCTAGACTTCAGTCACAGAGTACTGCTGAGCCTTTTGTCAGACAGACCAAACAAATACAATAATACACACTTACAATGACATCACAGCACACACACACACACACACACTCTCATCTGCACACTCTCACTTATTCTGTCTCTCCCCAAATGGTGCATGCAAGTGATTTCCATAAAGGCGGGCCTCTTGAGAGGGAGCTGCAATAACATGGCTGCTCTTTGTTTCCCCGTGCTGATTGACAGTAGATTGCAGTGCACATTAAATGCCCATCAGGCCCAGCTTTAGTTTTAGGAACAGGGGAGCAGGGCCCGTCAAAGGTCAATCCTAGCGTATAATGAACTGATCTCTCTCTCTCTCTCTCACACTCACACACACACACACACACACACAATTGAACCCCACTCTGCCTGCTATTAAAGTGAGTTTGAATAAAGAGGGATTCCCCGGCTTATAATGTAACATTAATAAAAAGGATTGCCTTCTGACACAAGCCTTTAAACACACTTCACACTCTGAACCTGCTGATGCCAGAGGGACAGATAGACATGGAGTCTAGACTGTCTTAGACTCCAGGGGTGTTCTGTTTTATCTTAATACTAAATGTTAGCTGAGTTTTGTTTCAGCAAAATGTACCGCATAGTGTCAAGTTGTCACACAAAAGGGAAAGGAATAGACCGATCACTCTCCATCTGCTAATTTGATCAACTCTCCAGCTCTCAGAGCAGTGATTGCATCTAAGTGAGGCATTGTCCAAAATACCAATGTGTGTAATAACCATAAACTTACAGTATACACCGATTATTCCAGAAATGGAATATAATATTAATAAGTATGTTTTCTTTAGTGTATAATTACCCGAAAATACGTTGTGTTTTCGTTACCTATCTACAGTAGCCCAGAACAGACAAACCAAACACTGGCTCTAGAGAGGACCATTCACGTTTTTGTGTCGGCCACCGTAGTTCTCCTACACGCTTGGCACACGGGAGAAGTTTCAGTTCATTGCGATCTGCAACCTCACTGCTAGATGCCGCCAAATCCTACACACTGTATCTTTAAAATATTGTGCATTGCAAATGCATTAAAAACACATTTCAACAGAAAATTGCCACACATAGAGTAGGCATCGTATTTTCTATTAACGTTCTATTATTATCAGCTATCGACCCACAAGTGCGAATAATTACGCTCCTTTTACGTGTGGCTAAAGACACATTTCGGCTGATAACAAAAACGTATTGACGTGAAATACTCAGCCCTTGTTGGTGTGTTTGTTTCCACACGTTGAACCTGAAAACATTTTACTTCTTTGTCTGCTGAGGTTTATTTTGTAGGAACCAATGTTATGATTCATATTCTTGTATTACCCTCACAATGATTGTGTTGTTAAGCTTCTCATCAGTTCAGATTATGGAATTTGTGACAGCATCAAAAATTCAGTCCGTACTCAAGTTGCAGTAAAAACATCATCATACCTCCACTGCACACGGCCTCCTCTTTATGCCCGCGCTTTCCTCCCTGATTGAAAGTTGTAATTAAGAGAGTCAGGAAGAATTAGATGCAGAATGAGCTGTCAGAAAGTCACATTTAAGTGAGGGATGCGTTGGTCTCTGCAGTAAAAATTTAAATGATATAAATTGCCATTTAAGTGTAGCACAGGCTAATGTTTTGTCACAAATTAATGTGACACAAGGCAGCAATGACAATCAAGGGCTGCCTCATTCTAATTTGGTCGTGTTTAGAGGGCTTTTGTGAGGCGACAGCTTTACACAAATTAACACAATTGCCTGTTTTTATGAGGAAACCATAAATGTTTTTTCCCTCCTTTGCCGGCTAATGAGGAGAGAAAACGGCTTGTATCTCAGCGTTATGGCGATGCAGAGACGTCTGCAGAGGAGCAACACGGTGCTCTTATCCGACCACAAGCAGCAGAGAAAAGAACAAAGACGGAGGCTGAAATGGCTCCCTAATGAACTACAAGAGTCCTCTAATGTTTTGATGTTCCCGTATGATCAGATATGGATTTACTCTGCTTTTTGCTCATTATAGAAATCATTGGCAGATTCTGTCACAGGATCAATTAGAAGGATATTCTGCTTTCTCTGAGGAGTACATCTGTGAGGGGCATTAGTGATATCTGCTGTTCAGTAATGGGAGGAGGAACATATAGCATTTGGTTACAGTATGGTGTGTTAATGTTCTGCATCATCTTTCCTCTCCTTCATTTACAGGCTCTGGAGAGCGAGTTTGTGTCCTGCCAGCTCCACCAGTGGATCGATCTGATCTTTGGCTACAAGCAGCAGGGACCTGAAGCCACCAGAGCCCTCAATGTTTTCTATTATCTGACATATGAAGGTGCAGTCAACCTCAGCTCCATCAGCGACCCCATGCTCAGAGAGGTGAGCTGATACACGATACAGCAATAATAATGATACACTTTATTTATGTAGCACCTTTCCAAATCAATGTTTACAAGCTGCTTTACAGGGTAAAAACCAGCAGGCAACCTCCAGGTCTGAAAAGTGAAGCCAATGCTGAAGTGCCTTAAACTTGCATTCTTTCTAATAGCCAGCAGGGGGCGACTCCTCTGGTTGCAGAAAGAAGTCAGATTGTATAGAAGTCTGAGAAAATGAGCCTACTTCTCACTTGATTTATTACCTCAGTAAACATTATAAACATGAGTTTATGGTCTCAACCGCTAGTTTCAAGTCTTTTTCAATACAGCATGATGTTCATTTAGTAAATTATGGTCCCATTTAGAGTCAGATAGACCATAAAGCAGGGGATGCTTTAGGGCGTGGCTACCTTGTGATTGACAGGCGGCTATCACAGCGTTGTCCGGTCTGGGAGTTGTCTGTGTTTTAGTCTTACAACTTTAACCCTTTCACAGTGTGTTTTCAGGTCATAAGAATGTATTTTAACATTTTGGTCACCTAAAAATATCTTTACCAGCGTTCAGTTGTTCTTAGCTCCACTCTCTAGTGTCACTTCTGGTTACACATAACCAAGATGGCAAGGCTCAAGGCTTCAAAACGTCAGTCCACAAACCAATGGGTGACGTCACGGTGACTACGTCCACTTCTTATATACAGTCTATGGTAAAAACAACAGAATCATGAAAGTGTTAATCATAAAAACAATAAGACCAATATCACTATCCATAAAACAATAATTAACATCAAGCTGTACGACATAAAACATAGTAAAAACATAATTAAAACAATAAAACAAAATGGTGAGGGAATGTAAGATAGAAAGATCACAGGAAAGCTAGACTATAAAAGTGTGTTTTAAGTAGAGTCTTAAATAAAGAGATAGACATGTACAGTACATGCACATATGCACATTTTAATACACATTACTGTATCTACTACTTTGCTGATTTAACTCACTTGGCAGATCATGCTGAGTAAGGGCAAAAACAGTATATTACAGTAAGTACACTTGAGCGTTAGCACTCTCAGATGGATGCTTAATCTGACTATATTATAAAAGCATCTGTCCATTCAGTGCATCTGTATTTCAGGGATATTTTTGATGCCATTAGCTATGTTAAATTGGTTGCAGATTGGCATGGGAGAGCTAAGCTAACAATCTACTGGCAGATATTGCTGAGCAAAGCCTTTCCCCCTCATGTGATACCTCTGAAAGCACTCCACCAAGTGTTCCACTTTAACGCCTTAAAGCCTCCTCCTTGGCTTTCATTCATTATTCATCTGCCTCACTTTGAACTGCTGCGCACACACACACACAAGCTACGCCGGCCTGCCGGAAAGCAACCACACAAAACACAGTGCTGAAAAGAAAAATACAGCTAGCTTGCCTATAGCCAAACACCGGCTTGGCAACTTCACCGATCTGCTGCAAAAGGCAGCTAGCCAGCAGCAGACCAATTGACCCTGCTCCCATCAGCCTTTCTGATGTCTAATTTGTATCCAAAAGTGGCACAAATCCTATTTTTATTCTCATCAGGGAATAGTAACAAGGCTTTAAACAGGGTTTCCACATTATTACAACTTATTTTTGGCTATCATTTTGATCGACAATGAAAACAGTTCACTTACCAATGTAATTGCTGAGTTTTGGAAACACAGTGACAATGTGCTATCTTAACCGTTTTATTTTAAAAAGAGATACTGGGGGTTTGTTTGATTGTCCAGCCCATTCTCATTCCCAGAGTGTAAATTACCAATGCTTTGTCACGGCAATTGGTGTGCGATACCGCCGCACAAGGCACCCTTTAGTGACGGTATGAAACACACCGGGTTTTCCATTAACTACAATGTAAACCCATCTGCAGTAACAGTAAATGCTCAGAGAAAGTGTGGTGACCTGGTTTAAAGAGCAAGGACACAGACCACGGTTGCGTGTCCCGTGCGTTAAGTTTCACTTTCACGTTACAATCAGCTGTTCGTTCGTGTCTCGTGTTCACAACGTCAAGTCACATTTTCACTTTACAAATGTAGTAATTTAAAACCCAACCATGTTGTCTTTTCTTAAAGCTAAGCCAGTGTTTTAGTCTAATTCACGACGTTAAGCGCGTGTTTACTGCGACCGAAAAGTGACACCGAGGGGTCTGACAAAGCCTCAGTATGAGATGAGAGCTGGATTGTCTAACTGCTTGTGTTTCTAGCCCCTACCAATAGGAATGATGGACAAAACAATAAAACCAAGTTGTAATAAACCAGATTTATCCTTTAAGCAAAGGTCCCCATAGCACTGAGGTCTAAATGGAGATGAGTTCAGAGTACATCAAGCGGCTGAACAGCCTTTTGCCTCCACTGTTCAGCTGCCCTTCATGCTCAGTGACTGCAGCATCACGGACACCAGCGGTAGATCATTGATTTATCACCTCATTCACCCTAATTCCCATCCAGATGTGCTTTGGCCTTTAGCTACACACACACACACACACATGCAGATTCATTACCAGGGTGCACCGGCCATTTCCACACTCAGCCATTCTTCCGGTTAACACACAACAACAAAATTGGATCACCGGTAGACCACTATTTCTGTCCAGTGTCAATGGGATGGATAAATCTACGCACATTCATACAGGATGCCATCAGAGGGCAGGTGAATGTGATTTGAGTGGTATTAAAATAGCACCTCCTGCGTATGACATTAGGAATGCAGATTGTTTTGTATGCATACCTCGAAATATATGGTCTTTAGTTTTGCTTAGCATTTTATTATTAATACATAATCCCAAATTAGTTTTTTGACAATTAATCAATTAGTTGTCAACTATTAGATTGATTGCCAACTATTTATATATTATTATATATTATTATATACTATATTATATATTATTATATTATATTTAATAATGGATTAATTGATTTGAGTATTTCTTTAAGAAAAAAAAGTGAAATTTCTCTGATTCCAGCTTCTTAAGTGTGAATATTTTCTGGTTTCTTTACTCCTTTGTGACAGTACACTGAATGTCTTTGAGTTGTGGACAAAACAAGACATTTGAGGATGTCATCTTGGGCTTTGGGAAACACTGATTGACATTTTTCAACATTTTCTGACATTTTATAGACCAAACAACTAATCAATTAATCGAGAAAATAATCGACAGATTAATCAACAATGAAAATAATCTTTAGTTGCAGCCCTATAGTTAATGAAGTAGACTGGCGCAAATAAGATTGGTGCTCTCCATTACTAGTGTTTAAAATGTTTATATTGTGTGTACTGGGTTAGATTTTATGGGAAATCTGCTGCATTGCTTTACAGCACAAATCAAAGAAAATGCTACTGTTTTTCCCTTTGAATTAAGCTGTAAGTAACTTATTTTGTGGCAGGAGGGATCAGCTTTTTTGGAAAACATAGGGTGTTGTTTGTTTACATTAATTGCCCCAACATATCACAGTTTGTTTGATTAAATTAATATTATATATATTAACATATTTAATAATTTCAGCATACGTATGTAAAATATGAATAAAGCAGTAAAGTTTGTTCCACTCCCTAGAGATGAAAAAAACAGTTTGTTGTTTTCTCCTGCCACTCCCCCTCTGATGCTGTGAGTCCAATCTGCCGACTTTCACCTTCCGAAAACACCCTCCGTCTGAGCGCTTTAATTAGTTAAATAAACCAAAGCAGTGTTATCCCTGTGAGCTAAGCCAAGGCTCTCCTTCAACTGTGTTTGTATGGAAGGAAGCATGCCCTGTCTGTGCAGAAGGTGGAAACAGAGCTCCAGGTCTGGGCCTTGTCAAGGCCGGGCGCTGGTGGTGGCTGAGGGCAACAGGAGCTTTGAGACTGAGGGCTTTGGGTCTGAAAATGTCCCCAGAGTGTGCCATGACTGAGTGACAACTGTTTCAGCGTGAGCTGTGGTCTGGGCCGGGCTGGGCTGCACTGGGACAGGTTCCGGGGCTGTTCATTGTCGGGGGGATGGGTCACAGATGCCTGTGTGTTTGGGTCGGAGAAGGTAGATTGGGGTAGAGAGTTCTGTATTCCCACAACGCAGTTTGGCAGCCGCTAATTCCCATCCGCCTCGAACCCAACCTCACACACACACTTTGTATAGATCATACCTTGATATGTTTGTACATACGCATGTGTATGTATACACGCATCCATTGGCATGTGTATACCTTTGTATGTTTATGTGTGCTCATCAGCATAAATGCACACGGTTGTGTGTACATTTCAGTTCTGGGAGAGAGTTTGGAATACCTCAGCACAGATTAGGGAATGTTGTGGAGACCACTGCTGTGTTTTTCAAAACCATGATTACTTCCTGTCCTGCCTCCGCCGCAAGTCAAAACTCACCCCCTCCTCTTTCTCTCTAAGTGAACTGCTGTGTGTCTGCAGATGCATTCATGTGTACGTAAGTGCACCCGTGTGCATGGCATGCATGCACATCTGTGTTGCCTCTCAGTGTATAAAGAGAAACACACCCTGCGTTGCCTTCTCATCGTTGTACAGGGCTTCCCCTCTTTCACATGTGATTATGGAAAATCCCACAGCCTCTCACACCAGCGACAAAACACAGAGCCCCGTCTGAATTGTACAGCGTTTGCGTAATTCGGCAGAAGACGGGAAATATACCCACGCGAGTGAACCTGCTTTGACACTCACCAAACACAAGGCACCACTGGTTTATTTTCTTTGGAGAATATGCCCTTCGCTGTATTTAATATAATTTATTTCACATTATTTAGGAGAATGAGCATTTAAAGCCAAAGATACAGAGTCTCCCGCCACGCTGCTTGTCAACAACACAAGGCCATTGTAGTTATTCTTTATATTCTATTCATAGAGTAATTGCATAAAAGCAGCGAGTTTTACATGGAGATCCATCTTGTCAAGTGGCTGAGTAAATCAAAGGGCAGGTTGGGACATCTGAGCCGAGGGCGTCTCAGCCATTTAAATGTATAGAATATAGAAAACCTTCATCAGACACGGGCCAGCGCCCCCAAAAGAGATTGGCCTTGTGGATGGCCCCTCATATAATCACCTGAGCATCGCATTGGCATATAGGGAGAGGACATGCTGACCTAGACTCGGCCACTTTCCAACGTTCCACAGCCTCATAAATGTCAGAGCTGAACTTAATGAAGATGGGTTGAGTGGCTTTACGGAGTTTCGTCCTCACATTAGCTTAAGCAAAATGCTCCGCTCTATAGGCAGAGGAGAGGAGAGGGGAGGCACTTTGACCTTGAATGATGCACTGATGTCCTCTCACTAACAGACTAACTGTGGATGAGATGGAAAATGTTAAGATTCTCCGTCATGATCAGTAATGAGGTCATGTGCAAAAGTGATATCATTGAATGAACAGAATGGCCTTTTATTTAAAAACGTTTTAATTTTTGTAACACACCAGTCTTAATATACCCACAATACTGGATCATGGAAGCATCTCTGTCAGAACTAGTATGGCTGCACACATGCATGTATTTAGTAAATGCAGTCTTGGCTTGAACCCAAAACCACAGACACTCCTGCTAACAAGGAGACAGATCTAAGATCTTCTAAAAGTTTCTAATCTGTTCAGCCACTATCAAACCACACAGCTGACTTAATCAGTGCTCCTCTTGTGTTTTTACAACATATCACACTGTGAAACATGGACGTTGAATTCACTTTATTATTTTTTTTACCCATACATTATCGACATGAATAGATAGATGGATGTTTTATCTAGCCTCTCATAGAGAGTACTTATATCATGAAATACTATCATGAAAGCCAGCTGTAAATTTCAGGCTGGTCTCCTACACCGTTCGTAGCTATACCTACGAAAAAGTATTGCACTGTAATTTGTGTATATCCCACAAAATCATTTCACATGTGGAGGAGGTCAGGGTGGATGGGTGGGTCAAAAAACACCAGACTTCCACCCAGGAGACTGGTTTTCGTACCCCGTGTGAAACCAGAAGTCAATGTTGATTTATTTGGCATGTAACTTCCATACTAAGTTACGCCACTTCCTGTGTTACTTTAACCCAAACCACGATCTGTACATAAACCTAACAAGTAGTTTTGTTGCCTAAACCTAATCAAGTCGATCTTTTCCTAAATGTAACTAGGTGGTTTTATTTTGAAAATACTGGAGCAGAAATTGACACATGCATCACATGTTGCTGGACATTTGTAGGACAATGCACCAAAAATGAGGAATAACATTTTGTTAGAAATCATACAAACAGTTTTATGAGGATACGATGTAAATTTATACCATTTTATACAGAGGATGATTTGAGCGAGTTATTCTCCTGAAAAAGACAAAAAATATAATAAAAGTAAAAGAGGGGAAAGCAAAAGGAAAGTGCAAAACTACCAGAGTGAAGAAAGTTTACATAAGTATAAGTATTGACTGTAAAGTATTGGTGTCTGTACGGCATGTAGAATTACTTTTTGGTTTCGTGATTCTTAGCAGTAATAGACAGTTGAGGTCGCTCCCTCTCGCCGCCTCTCCCTGGTCTCTGGTTAGTTTCAGACAATGGCTTTGAGAAGACTAACTTCCCAAACTTTTTCTCATGGAAATACCATATGCAGGCCTCAACCATGAGCTCATTCTCACAGGCCTCGCCAAGTCAGGCTCAAACGTCTCAGCCTGCGCGCACACACACACACACACACACGCACACACACGCACGCACGCATGCACGCATACACACACACGCGCGCACATACACAAGCTGTCACTCCCACACAGCCAGTCAGAGTGCACACCAACATACTGACGGGTCTGTCATAATTTTGTGTTGGCCGTTTTCTCTCTGCCTGTCCCTTTTTATAAACCATCTATCGGACTGTATGGTAATGTTGTTATACAAATTCCCACGGACACTTATCTTGAACTCTTACGTTTTCTGTATTTTATATGTTTCAGATGTTTGGGTTTTTTTTTTCATTTTGTTTTGCACATGCAACAATTTTATTGTGTGAATTTTTAATAATATAGTTTTTCTCAAATGTGAGAACTTGCTCATTTTCTGATTTTTATTTATGTAATTGTAAACCTAATCCCATTGGGTTTTGGACTGTTGGTCGGACATAACAAGGATTTTGGTCTGTGAAAATATGATGGTTATTTTTCACCATTTTACAAACATATAAACCAATTGAAAAAACTAATTAACAGATTAAATGATAATGAAATTATTAGTTAGTATAGTATGTATAGAGTATTGGGATAAGTTGGTGTGGGCCTTTGCGTCTATACTATGCTGTTCCATCCCGTGCTAGTTGGCCTGACAGTGAGCTGTGTGATGATGTCCAGAAGCTGCTCGGCCGGCGTCGGCTCTGACATTTATGGTCCTATACCTCTTCATTAACACCACCTAACCAGCCTACAAGCCCGCCTGTCCCGGCCCTCCTCTGATTCTGTGTGTGGTTGTGGACGATAAATTGGTCTGTGACTGTGTGTGTAAATGTGTCTGTCAGACAGTGAGAAAGTCTGTTTATATGTGTGACATGTGTGCATGAACATAAGTGGAGGCATTTTCCCCTCTATGCTGCATTTTCTATGCAGCACTTTGATTTATTTTTGTTGAGACACATTTATCTCAGATTGTTGATTACTAAACATATATGATATGATATGGGGTAGGGTGATGTGACTATATATGAAGTGTGAGACAGTAGAAATTGGTCAACCCGATTTTTATTTGAGTTATCTATCCCTTTACTTTCTGTTTATTTACAGTGTTTTTACGTCAATGTGACGTAGTTGGTTTTTCAGGCATTTACTTTTCTTGATTAGCCAAAAACACACATCACCATGTGGTTATTTGATCTATTACTGTGAATGGATTCTCAAATTGACTATGTCACAATAGCTATCAATTTTGAAATATATAATTATAAATAATACTAGGGCTGCCCCTATCATTTTGGTCTTAGTCAACTAAGATTTATTTAGTTGATTGGTCTTTTTTCATGCTGAATGACTTATTTCTAAGAAAGTTATGAGCACATAAAGTGATGCTTTTGTGTGATTCTTTGTAGAGAAACTCAGTTTTACAGATCTGCTGATTAAATCAACTAATCGATTAGTTGAGAAAATCGAATGAGCGTTAGTCGACTAAGAATGTCTTTGGTCGAGGACAGCCCTAATAAATACAGATTTGTAATAATTTTTTTTTCCTAATATGATACGTGATATGATCTTTTTACACCTTTTTACGAAGGCCTTATTGTTACATTATGTAACTTGTATTTGCCTTTTAAATTCTGATGCACAACAATGCAATAATAACTCCCTTTTCTGTTTTCTTCCTCTGTCTTTCTCCCCCCCCCCCCAGGCGGTGGAGTCTCAAATTAGGAGTTTTGGACAGACCCCCTGCCAGTTGCTCATCGAGCCACACCCACCCCGAAGCTCAGCCATGCAAGTGGTGAGTGATGCACATACAGTACATGCAAACAGACACAAACAAGCCACTATACCTGTAATCCTTCAGTCTAAAAAATACTATGATATAATGTATGGGTCAGTAGCCAACTGAGCTTACAGTATCAACCATTGTGCTGCCCGTTTAATGCCGTCTCTGACTTGTGGTGTGCCCTGATGTTCTGTAAGCACCCTGCTTTGCTTCATATAACTCTTCTTTTTTAGTTCCTCACTCACTCTTTTCATCCTCCATTTTGCTCCTTTCTCTTTATCCATGTGCAACTGTGGGAAAATAAAGTCCTGGGTTTGAAAGCATCTCCTCTCTCATCATTAGAGAGGTGTGTGTGAAAGGGAAAGATCACAAGCATTTGTGTGCATGTGTGTTTAGTAAGAGGTATGTGGGGGGAAAAGGTACAGCTCTGCGCTGGAAACCTGGGTCGGAGCCAGGTTTTCTACCTGAGCTGGAAGCACAGGAGATCAGCGACGGAGAGCAATGAACAGCAGCAGTGAAGTGACGGCTTTTTAAGGGCCAAGGAGTGCAGTCAGTGTGCCTGCCTGTGATGGGCCACGGCCCCATGAGTCCCTATTAGTGTGGTGTCCCTGTGGCGCTGACAGCTGGCTGTAGACCACCACCCAGCGCACACATGCACTCACAGACACAAACTCAGGCTCTGGCTTTGAACACGCCTCACTCATACCCAAATTCCTGTGAAATGTTTTTATTTTTACTCCACCACATGTAGTTTTCAAACATAATATTCAGACGCCATTATTCAAACACATTTCTAACCCTCCCCGGCTCTCCGTATTCCTTCAGAACGGCCTGTTCTCTTTGCTTTTACTTGTTCTCGCTCTCTACTTTCTCTCCATCCTCTCTCATGTGAGTGTGTTGTCAGAGTGTCGGCATGTGCCCGTGCTGGTGGTAATGATACTGTCAGTGCGTCTGGTTAGCTGTCAGACGCACCGGATTTACTCAGGTCTGTTCCCGATGTTAACACTGATGTTCCTCTTCTTTACACGCGAGGAGGAAAATGGCTCCGTGTTAGAGCTGCTTAGTACAAACACTTTGTAAATGGTTCTATATGAGGTCCCGTCCAACCAGCCTGAGAGGTCAATGAAAGGACCTTTTGTTATGACTGCATTGTAGTTGGTTTCTCCTACTGTATATGTGTAAGTAACAAGTTTAATCTAATGCAACTTGAATTCATTTGTATTTTATACTTGATGTGAACATCAGTAAAACTTATTATTTTAGATTTAGATTTAATCTAGATATTTTAGATTTTTATATTAGTCAGTTGATATAAAATTGATCAACAAAAAGTTTGATAATTGATTTATAATAAGAATCTGCTCCTTTTTTTTCTGTTTTATATTTTTTTAATTCAATATTTCTAGGGGGCTTGGACTGTGGGTTAGACAAAACAGTCAATTTTGAAGACATCACCTGGGGCGAAATGTTATACAATATATTAATTGTAAAGATAATCATGAGATGAATTGATAATATACAGTATATAATGGTTAGTTGCAGTTCTACTCAGAATAATAACATGGATTTAAGGAAATGTAAAATATTTCACATGCTGTGTATATATGTATATAGATATAGATATGTAGATATATAGATATATATGGATATAGATATGTAGATATATAGATACATATACAATGTATATATCTGAAGCAAGTTTTAGTTCCAAACTGTTTACTGCACTGAGTGAAGTAAAACATAATAATTTGGGTCTGGTATGGTTTATCCACAAAGTTAAATTACCTTGTAAAAATTATTAAAAACACATATACTCCTTCTTCCTCATCGAACAAAAATGGAGTCTATAAATATACAAATGTTTTTGATTTCAAAAGTTTTAACTGCTGGACACAAAATGTCTTCTGCTGCACAGAAAAGTCCCTTCTCAGTGTTTCTGCCCTGGAGGCTTATCAGTTTAATATTGGCCCACACTAGTTGTGATGTCACAAAGTTGTGCTTATAGGGGACATATCGTAAAAAAACACACTTTTTCAGTGCTTATGCACATACATTTACCAACCCACAAACTGTGAAATAAAACAACTCAGTCAGTTTTTTGTGGGCTGCTCAGATCAGAAAACATGTGATTTAATAAGCCATTCAGATTTGGCTCCCGTTCCTATGTCACAAGCAGGCTCATTAGAATATATCACCCACAGCTTGAGAGCTGCCTTTGCAAAGGTGCACCATATTTTCTCGCAAGCCAATCAGAGCAGACTGGGCTTTTTCAGGTGGGGGGCTTAAAGAACCAGGCGCTAAAATGGAGTATTTCAGACAGAGGGTGAATACAGGTATATTCAGACAGACAGTATGAGAAAAGTAATGTGTTTTTTGAACATTAAAGCATGTAAACATGTTCTAGTAGAAACCTAAAATACAAGTATGAACATGAAAATGAGCATGATATGTCCCCTTTGAACTCAGATTTAAGGTGAGCACAGAGAAACTTTCCTCTTTAGCAAATAAATGTGAAAACAGGCTTCTAGTGTAAAACTCTGCACACATCATTCTGTGATCACACATTTCTGAGTGAAAGGGGATTTTAACCGAATGCCTTGTCTTTTCTAACACTTTTTATTTATTAATATTTCAGTTGAAAAACCTCTTGGAGATTCTTTCCATACCTAATTTTCCTGCATCACTGTTCAAAAGTGATCTCTAACTCTTTTTCTAACCTGTACTACTGAATTGCTGCTTGCTGCTATCCTGCTCAAGCTTCCTAACTTTCTCTCTTTCCTTCTTTTTTCCTCCCTCTCCCTCTTGTTTTTTCCTCGCCTAACACCGACTGCGTCCGCTTCTCTCGTCTTACTGTTTCGCTCTTTGTCTGCCGCTCCATATCTCGGCTCTTTTCTCCTTCTCTTCCCTGCATCCCGTTGTCCGTCCTGGGGGCCTGAACAGTATCTTCTCCTGCAGACCCCGCTGATGTTTACGGAGCAGATGCAGCAGGATGTTATCATGGTGCTGAAGTTCCCGTCCAACTCTCCTGTGACCCACGTAGCGGCCAACACCCAGCCGGGTCTGACGTCGCCTGCCATCATCACCGTCACCGCCAACCGCATCTTTTCTGTCAACAAGTGGCACGGCTTGACAGGTGAGAGATTTGTGTCCATGCAATCCTATATTTACATGAACTCATTTAAAAGCTACATTTAGTTGAATGAATTTGTGATTTTACTCCACTGGGACTCTGCATCAAATTAACCTCAAGGGTATCTTAGGCAGGGAAATACAAAGAATCATTTTCCTCGGTTCATCTCTCTCCTCCATACTCTGGTGTCTAATTTACCCGAGTCAAGAATTGACCCGTCTCGTCTCAATGGGATGGACGTTGATTTGGGAGACAGTTGACTGTGTCTCCTGGATAGCCGTATCAAATGTGACACATGCAGCAGCCAGCGTTAGGTCTCACGTCCACCTCCATACATCAGCCTCTCACTTCACAAAAACCTTATTTACTCAACGTCCATCCAGCCCCTGGAAGAAACATTAAATTTGATAACTGTGAATTTATGAGGATGAAGACTGATCGGTTTTCAGTAGATATTCAACCTCATCCATGCGCACCACAGGCCAGACTGATTAACCTAATTGGTTTAGTGAGCTGGTGTAATAAACAAGATGTGTGCTGTTCACAAGTAGTTCATTAATTGTGTGGATTTATTGAGAGTCTTCCGGTGGCTGTTAGAGCAGATAAAAGATAAAAATGTAAAGATGTGCACATTGTAAATTATTCTCAACAGCATGCATGCCAGCAATACACATAAAGAATTTGTTCATGAGCATGTTTGAAACAACACAGTGTTGCAGTCTTTTTGTTTTTTTGCCTTTAGAGAATCAACACTTTTGGTAAGATGAATGTAAATTGAATATTATTGGACTGATGATCTGACAAAATCAGCAACGTGGGGCATTTTTTGCTATTTTCTGACATTTTATAGACTAAAAAGTGAATCAGTTGGTCACAAAAATAATCGTCAGATATCATATAAGTAGTAATTGTAGTCCTACTCAGAGGAGTCACATAGATTTCAAGATTTTTATCTTTTCTTTATATCATTGTTAATTCAATATCTTTGGGTTCTGGACTGTTTGTCAGATGAAACTGGAGAAATTGTGATTGTGGCTATTTTGTTTTTCTTTTTTATACTGTTTTCAGACATTTTATAGTCTGAATTATTATTTGCTTAATCAAAAAAAATGAAGCTGTTGATCGATAATGAACATAATCATGAGTCATTCCTACATCAAACTGTGTGAGCAGCATTCATGCCAAAAGGCTGAAAGAAAGCTATTTCACAATTCGCTACACTTGAATACACAGAAGTCTGTTCGTGTCATATTTTGAATAACTTTACTAAAATATTGCAGCTGCTTACGGCTAAAGTGACTTGGTTGAGCACAATCTCAGAACCCATCAGCTATCAGTCTGACAACGATTTAGCTTCTCGGGGGCAACGGCCAATATTTGGGGGGGTTCCAGTGTAGCCAGCGGATATCTGAATAACGGATATCCAGACCAAGACTTCCCCTTCTGTGTGTCGATCATTGTTTACAGTCCGATTAGCAACTTGAGATGCGAGAATAAAGTTGGAGTTGAGAGACGCCGTCTACAGTTAATCTCTATAGACCGATATCGGCAAATGAATGCAGATAAAGAAAAAAGAAAAAAACAAATAAAAACCTAAATGATCGTCAGACGACAGCTGGTGGTTTCCCAGATTGCATTTCAGCCAATGTGTTTCGCCTCTTTTGCTCTCCACACGGACTGTTTACCTGCATTCAACCAAAGCCTGCTCAAACATAACTGGTCAATACTACTCTGACTACAAATGGAAACCAGAACACTTCCAATTCCAAAATCTTGTCCCGTTGCCTCCAGATTCAGATGCAGATATCTGTTAATAGAGATTAGGTTGAGCAAAGAAATGCATTTTGTAGCTTGTAGTTCACATAAAGAGTCCTCTTCTCTGTGGCCTTGGTAGCTCTTTGACATAATTGATGTCTAATTTGTGGGAGAACTCTTGGGCCGGCAGGTGACACCGTGACTTTATGGTTATAATTTTCAGTGTGGTTATAATGAACTGAAAGCCGGCAGCATCTACTTCACAAGGCCACATGATTACAATATTAATCCAATCTGTCTTCTTCTCTGTCAGGTCATCAGAGCTCAACGGTGCAGGACCAGCAGTACCAACTTCCTGTGGAAATTGACCCTCTGATAGGTATGCTGTCATTTATGACTGTAACAGAGTCCACACACATGCGTATTCTTTAGTGTGAGCTTATATATGCATGAAATTATTTTTTGCGTGGATTTGTGTATGAATCCTGCTGGCATCTTGGTGACTCATGGCAGTCTGCGGCGTCGCGTCCCTGGACAGTAGATTAGAGTTGTTTCTCAGCCTCTGCCCCAGTTCACTCCTCATGATATAGGCCCTGCTCTCACACTAAACCATTTGCATGCAAATTGGAATGCAACGAGCTGTGGCCTAGGCCGGCATTTCATCATCAACTCCCCCTCTTCCTCCCTCACCCTCCCTCCCTTTCTGCATCCTCTTTGGTTTAATTTGAGCGGAGGGAAAGGACGCGTGTCAATGGAAATGAATATGAATGTGGTAATAATGTGTGATTGAGAATGCACGGCGGACGGCTGTCAGGACAATATGGGCGCCTCTCATCCTTCACGACTTGTTGATGAGCAGGAGAGGAGTGCCGAGCCGCGGTGATGTATGGGATGCACTGGTGGAGCAGGGAGAGACGAGCCACTTCTATCTGCTCCCGCCGCCTTCGCCTCCGTCGCCTCGCTGCAGCTTCTCGCAATCTCACGCACATCTGGGGGCTGTACGTTCTCTGTGAACGTTGTGGTCACTCTTAGTCTCACCAAACCATTTTCTCCAAACACTTGACTACTGAAAATAACCAGGGTTTAATCTCACATATTCATCTTTATCTGCACATACAGTACGTCTCTCCTTCGCTGCCCCTCTGTACAGACACAATAGAAGAACTATTTGTCTGTGTATCAGTATTTATTTTATATTACATGTTTTTATGAGAGCTCTATAGTGGGAGTGTTATCTGTCATTGAAAGCACACATTTCAGGCTAATTTTATCCTATAAATCTTAAATATTTTTGTTGGCATTGTTGTTTTCTCCCACATTTTGTCGTCATTTCGAACACTAAAGCATAAATAATGCGTGCGTGTGTGTGTTTCGGGGGAGGTAGAGGGGATTTCTGTGCTTGTCAGTAATATATTTACACTGTTTGCATTCCAGGAGGCGTCTGAGCTAAACACAGTAAATTGAGGATGAGTGTTGAGCCGACTGCGGCTTTGGGAAAATGTTAAAAATGGGTTGAAATATCGGTTGTAGCGGGTATGCTGGACTTTCTCAGTTTCAGTGCTCGGCGATCTTCTCCAACACCTGTTCTCCACCAAATAAAAAATACTTCACAGTGGACATATCTCTCTAGAAAAGAAAAAAGATACCACTTACGGTAGAGAGAGTGTCAATAAATTAGCTTTCTAACCAACCATTGAGTAAATTACACAACTAAAGATGAATTTGCAGTGTGTGCCATGCTCGCTCTATCATTACTCTTCGACTCTCACGGAAAATGTGAAATCCAGGATGTTTTATGTATTCTCTCACAAATCTTCTTCTTTGCACTGTGCGCTGAAACTTAAGTGGCGGTACATTGCAGTGTGAGCTCTTTGAAAATAGTTGATGTATATAAACAGGACCATAGATTTAATATTTCTGTGAACATCTGTACATTTTCAACATGTAACTTTTTTATTTGCTCATTATATTTTTATTCCTTTTCCAGCCAGTAACGTGGGCAGCCATCGCCGTCAGATCTCAGACCTGCTGGATCAAAGCATTCAGATCAGCTCGCAGTGTTTCATCATCACAGCCGACAACCGCTTCATCCTTCTGTGCGGCTTTTGGGACAAGAGCTTCCGGGTTTACTCAACTGACTCGGGTACAGTACTGTATAATCACGGTGCACTTCTCCCCCCTCAGCCTTCACGTCATCAGGATCACAAAATGCTGCTCTGTTTCTTTGGGAACTCTGTATTTATAACATACCACATCGTATCCTAACAATTTTGTCCCATGCATGCATTAGCCTGGAGCGAGATTTACATGCTGTAGATTTGTTACTTCATATTTAGCTTTGTCAAAATAGGGAAACCATTTTGTTAACCGTATATCACCGTATAATTTGGGTAAACCATATTTGGAGTCTTAACATGCACATTTTCTCTGCCACTAAACCCTTGGCATGAGATCTTTGCTTCAGTGTTTTTATGTCTCACTCTCAGTAGACAAAATCCTAAATGCAATCCTCGAATACTTGTAGTTTAAATACAGATTTGACTTTTTCTGCTCGTAAAGTGCAAATGTGCTTCACTTTTTTTTGGTTGGAACAGAATATATTTACCCAAGAAATTCGCTGCTTGGCACATAACGGCATGAACCGCATCAGGGTGTATTTTTGTAAATGATTGCACTAATATCACAATCTAATGGGCACATTGCTGTGAAATTAACTGAGCACATTCCTACTACCCAGAGGATGAACTCTCTCTGAGCTTTCCTCTTTTTACCCTCGAGCTAAAATGTCAACTCTGAACATAAGACGTCTCCTAAGCAAATGCTGCCATAAAATTTGATGAACACATTCATAAACCTCTTAATGTTATTAAACCCCATGGCCTCTCCTCTAGCACCATCCTCAGGACAAACTTATCAGGTTTAGCTCAACTACTAGTAAGGCTCTAAGAAAAATGAAAACACTGTTATTAGTATTGTGGAATGCAATGGACATTGCATCCTCTGGCAGCTGCTAGTAGACTTTAGATTCTCAATACTGTAAACAATACAGTATCAGCCGTTTGTTATGCCCCAGATGGTGTGCTCTGCTTTACTCTACTGTGCTGCTATATTATAGCTGTACAAGTGGAATTTACTCAATTACTTGCTGCAGTAGGATTCTCTTTATTTTTCTCTTCTGCCAGTTCAAGGCACATTTGCTGTCAATAGTTAATTGTAGCCTAATATCGCTAAAGTCAGTTGCAACTGTTGAACTGCATCATTTCTTTAGAATAGAATAGAAAATACATCATTGTCTACTTTTTGCGTACAAAAGGCAGATATTTGTCTTTGGTTTGCATGTGCAAAATCTGCTATTAAAAATAGTACATTAAAACACAACATATCACATTTAGACAGGACACATGAAAACACATTTACATACAAACACAATAGAAGCTACATTAAAAGGAGCAGCAGGTACTGGATGGTGAGGACTGAATCAAGGTTAAATGAATAAATATGAAATACTGTGTGCTGAGGTAGCAAGCTGGCTTCAAAAAGTAGCTGTCTTTTAAGATACTTAAAACTCTTTTTTTTAGTAGACTTCTTCCAGTACAGTAACTGTAAATGATGGGAAAATCTATTTGCATAAATACCGTGATATTCAGCTAACTTCAATATACTGCAGTCTTTCACAGTGGCATTGTATATGCCTGAACACCACTGACTTGCTACTGATACACACATGCAATGCAGACATTTTAGCGCTCACACACACACACACACACTCACACACAGACGCCATCAGGTCAGGGGTCCTGAATGAAACTGTCTGAAGCTTCATCTCTGCACCCCGCTCCTCAACTCCTCTCCCGATACCCCATTTAGAATCCTACACACATCTATACAACACACTCCGATTCAATTTCTATAGGCCAGGGCCTCCCTGTCTTCAATAGGGGAGGGGAGGGAAGGAGGGGACGGGAGCTCAGAGATAGCTCTATTGTGCGACTGCCACCGAGGTGTGCGACTGGAACGTGAACACGGTTTAATCGCACACGCTCAACAGCTGCCGCCGAGGTCCCTAAAGCCCCCAGGTTAAAGAACGGAGGGATTTTAACAATTACAAGACTTGATTGGTACACGTGCACCAAAACGCATAGCCTCATACGCCTGCATGCACACACATCCAATTTAATCTGTGTGTGTGTGTGTGTGTGTGTGTGTGTGTGTGTGTGTGTGTGTGTGTGTGTGTGTGTGTGTGAGAGCTGCATGTTCAATATGAGCTGCATGGTAGCCATTATTGCTGCAGCCATCATTACTTATTTCCAGTGTTTATAAAGATGTCAAACATTTTACATCTTTGATGTCTCTGTTCTTCTTTGGAAGTTCAGTCAGTGACCCGCCCAGTTTCATAACAGCCCTCGTCTTTGCGGTGAGATACAGCTTAATTATCCAACGGACAGCGATTTTGACACCCGGGCAGAAATGTCATGTGTTGCAAACTATCCACTGTTTGACTGCAGAGGTCACACTATGAGGAGCGTAATGAGTATTAGACAGCTAGACAGTGGAGCTGTGGTCTGGAAATCTGACAGCAATTAGCCTCTTTATATATACACATGGAGCGCACTGCATGTACATGGACACACACACACACACACACACACACACACACACACACACACACACACACACACACACACACAGAGTTGGAACAAATATTTATTCTTGTCTGGGAATTAGTCTGCTAGATGTCTGATCTTGTGTGGATCTTGTAGAACTACTAGCCAAGCAGACACATTATCAGCAAACACTTGGCAGGGAGCTCAAAAGAACTAGCAATAAATTCAGTTTTTGTTAGGGCTGTCAATCGATTAAAGTATTAAATTGTAATTAATTGCAAATTAATCGCACATTTGTTCAAAATGTACTTTAAATGGAGATTTTTCAAGTATTTAATACTCTTATCAACATGGGAGTGGGCAAATATGCTTGCTTTATGCAAATGTATGTATATATTTATTACCGGAAATCACTTAACAACACAAAACAATCACAAATATTGTCCAGAAACCCTCACAGGTACTGCATTTAGCATAAAAAATATGCTCAAATCATAACATGGCAAACTGCAGCCCAACAGGCAACAACAGCTGTCAGTGTGTCAGTGTGCTGACTTACTATGACTTGCCCCAAACTGCATGTGATTATCATAAAGTGGACATGTCTGTAAAGGGGAGTCTTGTGGGTACCCATAGAACCCATTTTCATTCACATATCTTGAGGTCAGAGGTCAAGACAAGCTAGTATGACATGGTTGGTACCAATGGATTCATTAGGTTTTTCTAGTTTCATATGATACCAGTATCTTGAAAGCTCACTACAACCTAAAAATCGCAAGTTGCATTAATGCGTTAAAGAAATTAATGGCGGTAAAAGGAATTTGCAATAACGCATTACTATCGTGTTAACTTTGACAGCCCTGGTTACAACCATGTATTATATTATATTTAAAAGCGCATCATTCATTTCTTCTTTACAGATGAATGAATACTGATTCTCGTGCGTATATTTGTGTGCTTTTGCAGGCAAACTGACTCAGATAGTGTTCGGGCATCGTGACGTGGTGACATGTCTGGCTCGCTCCGAGTCATACATCGGAGGAGACTGCTACGTCCTGTCAGGCTCCAGAGATGCCACCCTGCTGCTGTGGTACTGGAACGGGAAGCACAACAGCATTGGAGAGAGTCCAGGCAGTAAGTACACGAGCAAACCACCCCAATATGTGAGCACACACACACACACACACACACACACACACACACACACGGGTATTCTCTGAGTGCTCTCTCTCCGAGACAGTTGTGACTGTGTGATTTACGGCCTCCCTCTGTAAAGTAACAACTAGTTTCGTCTGACCAGGCCAGGCCTCCTGCATACAGATTGGATTTCGCAGCGCTGTTTGCAGCAGGAACAGCTTTTCGATAATGTGTTTGAGATTGTGTGTGAGTTTCTGTGAGACCAGATATTGTGTGTGTGTGCGTGTGTGTGTGTGTGTGTGTGTGTGTGAGAGAGAGAGAATCTGTCTTTAATGTGAGTGAAAGTGAGGGCCACTTAGAGACGTTAAATGTGATGTTGGGGGTCGTCGGCCAGCACATGAAAGTTCACCACCATCCGAGGGCCACGGGGTCACGCCAGTCGATAAAAGTGAAAAATGTCATGGGCCTCTCTCAACGTTACCATAACATATGGCATTAGCCATGATCAAAGCATCGCACACACATTGCTCAGCCCTCAGTCTGCTCGGTGCTAATTTGGCCGGCTTAGATTGGCGTACATGTTGTTAAGTGATCCATTACAAATGGGCTGAAATTTATGACAAATTGTGATTTGGTTAATAAGCCACATTGGTTTCTGATTTGGGAGACAGCATCGATGATTGTTTGTCACTTACCTCATACACACTGATGTGGGATGTTGGAATCAAGAAGAATATTTTGTTATTCCCACAAGTTAAATCACAGGGATTTCCAAATGTTTTATAAAGAAAAGGATAAATACTTTAGTGAAGATGAAAGACATGGGTGAACATAAACCACATTTTCATTCTCTGCTCTCATTTTATATTGTTTTTCTCTTTTTAGTCGCTTTATTTTACCCAACAGAGAACATAACAAGTAGAACAGCATGACAAAAAGTAGGGTCACTTTAAATAAAGGATATAGATTTTATTCTATTAGCTGACATTTCAGCAACACTGTGCCTTGTTGTAATCATCTTAAAAAGCAGAGAATTTGCATTTCCTTATAGGAGATTAAGATTAAGGATTTAGAGGATTTAGATTAACACAAATCATGATTTCTGTACACTATGTCATAACAATTTAACTGCATATTTTCTAAGAATCGACTGTATTTTGATTGACTTATGGAATTATTACAAGCCTAAAGGGGTTCTGTATTCACATACAGTACTGTATACCAATGCATGTGCTGTACATGTTCGCATAAGCTGTGTGTGTGTGTGTGTGTGTGTGCGTGTGTGTGAGAGTATAACCTCAGTCGGCTCAGTGCAGTTACCACGCTGTAGCTCAAGGAGCAGACAAAGCAGTCGTCATCCCAACCCCTCACCACCACAATGTGATGCTCCATTGCCCCAGACCGCAGGAGGCTCTCCCAGACATGAAGCTCTGCCACACACACACACACACACACACACACACAGTCACACAATACATACAGACAACACACTTTTTCTTTATTCCTCTTCCAAAAAACGAAACACTTTCAAGCTAAAGTCCGAGAGCACATGCATACACACACATTCCTTCTCATGCATAATGCCCTGTGAACGTCCCACACACTTCATAAGCTTGACACAAATGCCTCTGAATGGCTGATGTACACATTGACCTATGCACACTTGGTTCCTGCTGCAGGCACATTGTTGTCAACAGCAGCAGAGAGATTCCACAGACACCAGCGCCATCTGCTGGTCACAGAGATGAACCACCAGTTCAATGAAACCTCTATTTAATAATAGTGTAGTAGTAATAAGTTATACTGTATTTCTGTTGTTTTAAATGACCACTGAAGATTAAAATAGTCTTTAGCCATAAAACCAGCACCGATGTTTGAGAATAACTATAAATTAGTTATCTTGTGATTGGTGTAAATAATTCTCAGGCGCATAAAATTATAATATTCACACACAAACATGGATACATTGCTCTTCATCCATATTTATTATAAATAGAATAGGATAGATCTTTATTGTCATTGTGCTAAGAACAATCACAATCCATTCAGCAGTTCTTCAGCTGTGTGCAACATTAAAGTATAAGTACATAAGTAAAAACAACAAATAACAATGGAAGCAGAATATATATCAAGACAAGCGTAATGACCATAGTGACCAGTGCAATGTTAGTTAAGTAGCAGCATATATGGTGGTATAGCTGCAATATGTGCAAACATAGATGCACACATACACATATAGGTTTGTGGTTTAACAACATTTAGTTGAATCTGGATCCAGTATCAAATCTGAAATCCTCATAAATTCTTTATCAAATTTATTGAGGTTTAGCTTTTGAGTAACAAATGACCGAACATTTAATGACTAAAACTCAGTTATTAACATTCAAATACTTAAACAGTGTAATACTGAATTTGTTTGCAGCAGCTATATTACACATTAACTTAGCTAAATAGATACCTAAATTATTTGTACGATTCTCTTTTCCAATAATAAAACAAAGAGGAAGATGGTGAGAATTCTGGCTATTTTACCAATATTGAACAGGATCCAAAATGGAGCTGGCTTTTGGATCAAGTCTCG